>JADRCD010146969.1:0-13860 GCA_019843815.1 Montemys delectorum | reverse complement strand
CACACACACACACACACACACACACACACACACACACACACACACACGTACATACAGCAGCAGCAGCACAATGCATACGCCATGGTCTGTTGATTGATACATAGGGACATGGATATACTTAAAGAGGAAGTCACGAGTTTGAAAAGAGGTCAGGAGAACTGGAGAGGGAAGGGAGGGGTGAAGCTAGTGTAAATGTAGCATCCATCTATGAAATTCGTAAAATGTTTAAATTAAAACATATATGGCTGAACATAGTATGTCTATTGTATTATGATATATAATTATTTGTTATATGTGGTACATATTAACACATAAGCGTGGTTACTATTCCATTTTCTCCGGTCTCAAGTGATCAGCCCTGGACACATTTACATATGAGCAACATTAAGCAGACTCAGCGGGTTTCACTGGGATCTGACTCCCGGATCTGACTCCCGCGGGTCTCCTTAGCTGTACTGATCGCCTAGACCCCACTCTTCACTTTTTCTGTGACATTCATGTCCACTGTTGTGTTTTTCCAAATCTTGACCATATTAGTCAATATCTAAGAACACCAACTTCCTCCTGATCCCCCGCTTTTGTACACAGGTGACCTAGAGCCAATGAACTAAAATCAGTCTTTTCTCTTCTAAATGTTTTAAAACTATTGTGCCATGACACATTCCCCATTGCAACCATTTATGTTCTTGATATCTGTTCCTCGACCAGTCCTTCTTTCCGGTGTATAAGTGGATGCTTATTATAACATGGTGAATTGCAGGGCTAATGGCACTCCTGCCTTTGAGGACTAATCAGGACAGTCGGAAGGACACTGCACTGCTTTATGTAATGCTGCTAGACATCCATGCTGAGGTGGCCTCTAGAATCCTCTTCTCTCCCTATTGTTGTCAGCTGTCTACACTGCGGATGGACCTGCTTTAAAATGCGAACATTGTTGCTTTATAGTTTGGTAGCTACTGTTACAAATTGGAAAGCTGGGCCTCCATCACCACCACACACACACACACACACACACACACACACACACACACGTTGTTGGAAAATAAATAGTTGCTCACAGAAGTCTGGAGGGGGATGGGAAGAAGGAGATGATAGTCAAAGAATCCGAGGTTTCCGCCAAGGTTAGATCCCGGTCGTCTATAACACAGGTGATGACTACAGATCATAAGAATATAGGTTTTATTCAGATTGCAGAGAGACTAGACTTTTAAATGTTCTCACCACAAGAAGTTCTAAGTTTCTGAGGGAAAGCAAACACTGAAGAGACACTGCCTGGCCCAGCAGCCCTTACTGGAGGCCTCTCTTTTCATGAGACATAAAACAGCTCACGTTCTTTATAGTGGCAGTCTGAGGATCTTAAAATGGAGCATAAAACATTTATAAGCACAAAAATAAAAAAAAATACTCTACCATATAAATATGGCTGCAGCCTGAGCAGATGTTGTTTAAAACTTTCTAAGTGACCGTGCAGGAAAAATACAAAAAGTCGTAAGAAGATCAAGTAGCCGATCTGTCAAGAGAGAAGAGGGAAAAGAGTTTTCCTGTCGCACCAGTAAATGCTTAAAAACCAGAGCGAAAGATAAACCGCTTTATTATTACATTTACTTTTTGATAAAACAATTTCAAACTTGGTTGCTATTATGGGTTTTTTGAAATAACTTTAAAACGGTTATGTCAAGACTGAAGTGCTGGTTCAGCCAGAAGAAAGACTTGAATAAATCATCTCTACCCTCTTTCAAATGGGCCGTTCTGGATGCTGTTTGGCTCTGTATCCTTTAAAGCCACATTGTTTTTCCGAATTGTAGATCATAGCCCTTAAATAACTCATGAAATGAATTGATGGAGGGAGTTACATAAAAATAAGATACACAAGGAGAGAAAATGTTGTGATGTGTTTCATAGTTCCCTTTATTTCAGTATATAGAAGGCTGTTTCCACTGGCTAGTTTGTATTAGCTCAAAAAAAGAATGGAGTTAGCTTTTAAATTGTGCCGTTATGGCTGAGAGTCCACTGGGCCTTCTGGACTGTCATGTCTGTCTAGGTTTGCAAAACATTTCCTGCTGAGATGGTAAGTTATTTAAGCTCTCTAGGACACAATGTCTTCACTGATGTTCAAAATGGAAGCTACTATGGCCCATACACTGTGAGACACAAAAAGTCAACATGTCTCACACTTACACATTTATCATCGTGCAAAGTACATAGTCGAGAACTGGTCATTTATAGCCGCTACAAAAAACCTGCGAGAATTGTTCAACCTGAAGACGAGAAGATATAAAAGTGCTTCAAAAATTAGATGACGTAGAATTTACCATGACGCAGAGGCAAAATATCTGTGAAAACCAAGTCAAGGCATGGAGCAGGGTCACGGGGCAGCACAGACTTATTCCATTTGCCCTCTTTCAGTACACATATGTACCTGTGTGTTCTCTGTCTCGCCTCTGTATCTATATTTACGCTCTTATCTGCTTTCAAATCTTTAAATATAAATGTGTTGCCATAATTAGCAGGTTGGGAAATACAAAAAAAAAATTTTTTTTTTAAACATTATAATCGGGGCTGGAGGGATGACTCAGTGGTTAAGAGCACCGGCTGCTCTTCCAGAGGTCCTGAGTTCAATTCCCAGCAACCACACAGTGGCTCACAACCATCTGTAATGGAATCCGATGCCCTCTTCTGGTGTGTCTGAAGACAGCAACAATGTACTCATATACATAAAATAAATAAAAATTTGAAAAACTCGTTATCACCTCTCCATACCGACGTGTCAGTCTTTCCTTCTACTCAGGACTTCAGGTCTCTGCTTGGGCAGTTTATCTGAGGTTTCCTAACATTCTGTCTTTTATTCCTAACACTTTCAGAAAGCTCCAAGACTAAGGATAAAATATAGTTATTTCGCCAAAACTTCCTAACAGTGGAGATAGATTTGGGAATACTCTCTCGTGACCAAGGTTGTAAAATGCATATTTTGTTCAGTCAGTTTTGCTTGTTGTAGAGACAGGTGGCATTGAAGTCTTAAGGGAAACTTCCTAACCTTTCTTTCCTTTTCTGTAATAATGAAACCATTATTTAAGCTTAATTTATTTGCAATAAGACCACCAGTTACTCTTAAAATTATTTTTATAATAAAATCTTTCCCATGTCAACTGGTCTCATGTCAACTGGCTATTACAAACATTGGAAGCATTTGACTTTACAAAGCATAGTCCACCTGATGGCGGCTCCCTGCCGAATCACTCTGGCATGACAGAGCGCTGACAAGGCCCCTTGCATCAAATTGAATTGAAAGTTATTTCTCAGAAGCTTTAAGTAAAGAACATAGCATGTTTAAAAAAATCCCTGAAATAAACAGCTAGAGAGAGAGCCCGACGGTTAAGAGGACATGGGTTCAGTTCCCATCACCTACACGGAAGCTTGCTACACAGAGTCTGCAACTGCAGGTCCTGAGGATCCAATTCCCTCGTCTGACCTCTGAGCACACTACACACACACACACACACACACACACACATTCAGACACACACACATACACATACTTCTGAACACCTCTATTCACATGTACACATACACAAACATGCATACATACACACATTCACATTCACACACACACATACATACACACTCATGAACACCTATACACACATGTACACACACATACACATACACTCATACACACATTCACACATACACAAATATATATACACACATACACACACATACACATGTGCACACACACAGTAATACAGATAGACACACGCATACATATACTCATACACACATGCATACACACATATGCACATACACACATGCTCATGTGCACCCACAGACATACATTCGCACATACATTCACACGCATACACTTACACACATACACCCAAACACACACAGACACATACACAGACACACGCGCGCGTGCGCGCACATGAACACATACATAGAACACAGACACATGAAACCAAATGACCTATACACATAAAAGGAAAGTAAATAAATCCTTTTTTAATCCTTAAAAGAAAATCTATACCTACCTAGAACAGCAGTATGATTATTTTTGCATAATTATATTATTACAGTTTGTGAAATTCTATTTTCTCAAACTATTTCATCTTTTGCTATCCAGCAGCAACCTGCTAGTCATGCTCGAAGATCGTTAAACCACCCTTCTTAAATGCCAGTGTCTTGTTGGATCCCAAAGCACACAGCACTTACAGTCTCCTGTCACTCGTGCCTGTAACAATTAAAATGTAAAACCTACCTTCACCAGCTTTAACTCGACTGAATATAAATATCCCTTCATGAATGCATCGCAACAGAGTCGGTATAAAACTGATTCCGCAAGAAAAAACAGGGCAGGAAGCTGATTGTAATCAAAAGAAACGTGGTCCAAGGAGGCATGGAGCATATTTAAAGCTTCTGAAACATGAACAAAGTGAAATTATGACACTAAAAGTTAACCCTGGCTTTCTGCATACTATACTTACATCTTGCAGTTCAGTGTTTGTCCATCCGATTCAGGGTTCCTTTGTACCTCAAACCTCAGCAGGCCTAGTGACTGCTTCAATCAACAGAACCCAGAAGAAGTACTGTGCGAGCTTTCCAGGACCAAATCCCCAAAGGAAACATGGCATCACTGTCTACCTAACCCTCCTCCCCATTCCCGGCCCCTCTTCCCCACGCCCCACCCTGCTTCCCCTCCCTTCCCCTCACTTCCATCCCCTTCTCCCCAGGTAGCAATGAAGATGGTTGGTGGTAAACCATGAGGCCTCACACCACAGTATCTCTTAAATGTCTGATAGAAGTCGCAATGCTGAGACACAGGGCCATAAAAATAAGTTAAGTGCAAAACCTGTTTCCTTCTCCAAGTTCTTGAGGGCTCAAGCATCGTTACAAATCCCAATTTCCTCGGGAAATATCCTCTGACCTTAGCAGTTAACATCCCCAAACTCATTTTATAAGGCACACACATAATGTTTAGTTTAACGAGAGAAGGAATTTTATCCCCTTAAAAATAATGTTATTTAATTTCCTTTTTAGATTAGTTGGAAGTTGTGTGAAAGAAGCCATGTAAGTGAGAAGTGCCAGATAAAGGGCTATGAGCAACACTTTCTGCTTTAAAGCAGAAGGAAAAAAGCCAAGCCAATGGACATCTGACTAACATTTTATAAGTAGGGCTATAACATGCATAAACGCCTTTATTTAGATAACCACTGCAGGCAGACTTACTCAAAGACAGTATACAGTGACTTTTAAATTCATTACCAACTTTAGGAGAAAGGTAGTAAAAGACTATACTGAGAAAAAAAGCTTTTGTTTTGGTTTGGTTTGGTTTGGTTTGGTTTGGTTTGGTTTTTAGGACAGGGTTTCTCTGTGTAGCTTTGACAATCCTGGAACTCGCTCTGTAGACCAGGCTGACCTTGAACTCACAGAGATCCACCTGCCTCTGCCTCCCCCCAAGTGCTAGGATTAAAGACCTGTGCCACCACTACCCAGTTGAGAAAAAAGCTTTAAAAACCCATTTTGTAATTTAAAAGTTCAATAGTCAAAGTTGTAAATTCAGAATTACAGAGGAACTTTGATAAAGGAACATCATGAGACATTTTGATGGAAAATGAAGAATTACTTACTTTAAATTTAGTCACTTTAAATTTTCTAAAACTCTACTTTAAATTCTCAAATCATCTCTTTGTGAATCCACAGACACTTGAGGTTCATCTGCAGTTGGGTCGACATACATACCATCTTGGATCTCTCCTTTGCACTGAGCCAAATAGATGACCTCAGCCCATGCAGTTGTAAGATGCACATGCTTCCCAGAACCCAAGGTCTTGAGGCCCAACTTCCTCTGTGATGGAAAAACAGGAAAACAGCTTATAGAAATATGCATCCCTTCATCTCTGTGCATCCCTACATCTATGTGCATCCCTTCATCTCTGTGCATCCCTACATCTATGTGCATCCCTACATCTATGTGCATCCCTTCATCTCTGTGCATCCCTACATCTATGTGCATCCCTTCATCTCTGCGCATCCCTTCATCTCTGCGCATCCCTTCATCTATGCGCATCCCTTCATCTATGCGCATCCCTTCATCTCTGTGCATCCCTTCATCTCTGTGCATCCCTTCATCTCTGTGCATCCCTTCATCTCTGCGCATCCCTACATCTCTGCGCATCCCTACATCTATGTGCATCCCTTCATCTCTGTGCATCCCTTCATCTCTGCGCATCCCTACATCTCTGTGCATCCCTACATCTCTGTGCATCCCTTCATCTCTGCGCATCCCTTCATCTCTGCGCATCCCTACATCTATGTGCATCCCTACATCTCTGTGCATCCCTACATCTCTGTGCATCCCTTCATCTATGTGCATCCCTCCATCTCTGTGCATCCCTTCATCTATGTGCATCCCTACATCTATGTGCATCCCTTCATCTATGTGCATCCCTTCATCTATGTGCATCCCTACATCTCTGTGCATCCCTTCATCTATGTGCATCCCTACATCTCTGTGCATCCCTTCATCTCTGTGCATCCCTTCATCCATGTGCATCCCTTCATCTATGTGCATCCCTACATCTATGTGCATCCCTTCATCTATGTGCATCCCTACATCTATGTGCATCCCTACATCTATGTGCATCCCTACATCTATGCACATCCCTTCATCCATGCGCATCCCTTCATCTATGTGCATCCCTTCATCTATGTGCATCCCTTCATCTATGTGCATCCCTACATCTATGTGCATCCCTACATCTCTGTGCATCCCTACATCTCTGTGCATCCCTTCATCTCTGTGCATCCCTTCATCCATGTGCATCCCTTCATCTATGTGCATCCCTTCATCTATGTGCATCCCTACATCTATGCACATCCCTACATCTATGTGCATCCCTACATCTCTGTGCATCCCTTCATCTATGTGCATCCCTACATCTATGCGCATCCCTACATCTATGCGCATCCCTACATCTATGTGCATCCCTACATCTATGCGCATCCCTACATCTATGCACATCCCTACATCTATGTGCATCCCTTCAGCTATTCTCATCCCTTCCCCAAAATTATTTGACATTGAATGTCTTAGTGCTGCTTACTTACACTTAAAGATAGCTAACTATCCCCACATCCTTTTTTTTTTCTTTCAATATTGTATAACAGGTAAGCCTTTACCAACTGGAAAATGAAGTTTACGTGCCAAGTAACCAGAGCACCAACCCTTACCTTACACCTGACAATGAGTTTCCTGGCTTGTTCCAACAGTTCTTCCTCCTCTGCTACATTCTCTGTGTGGTTGAATCTCAATATGAATTCTTCGGTAATTGAAAATGATGGCCTGTGCAGAAAAACAATAATTATAGCTATCATCTAATTTTAATTAATCATCTTCTAGTGGGTAAGCATAACAATGTTCTAGGGAAAGCACTTTACTTTTTAATTATGTTTCTCATACAAACAAGATCAGTAGCATCCAATATACCTGAACAGATAACCTAGACCCATATTCTTTGCCTGAGAAAAAAAAATTCTCATTTCCAAAGGTTTTTGTCCTGTGGAAAAACATTCCTGAGATGGTCACCAGCAGGTTTTTGGATGTTTTCTTCACAGTTGAAGTTGAGTACAACCTCAATTATGCTGAAGGCTGATTTATCTCCTCACACAAATCAGTGCTGGCCCCATTTATGCTAAGGCTTTCTTCCCTCCATATGGATTCAGTACAACTGTGACCACAGTGAAGTATTGAGGGAGAAAAGATATTCGGAGTAAATTCAGCTAGGGAGTAAGTAGCCATGATGACGCTGCCTGAGAGGACACTGTTTCAGGGCATCTGCAAGAAGAGAGATGGAACTAGTAAGCCTTCGTGTCACTGTTCTAATGGTCTGCAGAGAGCTGGAGGGGAGGACCTGGGATGCATCAACAGGGATAGTCAAATGTATGCCTAGACAAGAGATGACAATGGGTTAGACCAGGAGAGTAGCAATGTAAGTAAAGACGATTGTTTGCATAATGTATATGCTTTATTACACTGTATATGGCTAATATAAGTATATATATTAGACTAACCAAAAAGTTATCTATCAAGCTTAAGGAATGGGAGGGGGTGTGTCAGGATTCAACTGACCCACTGAAAGTACAGAATTGATACTTGCTGACGCAGTGCAAACTGCTAGAGGTACAGATTGGATGTAAGGGTAGAGAGTACATTCAGTATTAGACATGCTTTGAGATGACAACAGTCAGTCAAATGAAGATGGGAGAGCAACACGTGGTACATATCTTAGTTAGGGTTCCCATTGCTGTGGAGAGATGCCATGACCAAGACAATTCTTATAAAGGACATTTAATTGGGGCTGACAATTAAGTTCAGAGGTTCAGTCCATTATCCTCAAGGCAGGAGCATGGCAGCATCCGGGCAGGCATGGTGCAGGAGGAGCTGAGAGTTCTACAACTTCATAGAAAGGAAACCAGGAGCAGACTGTCTTCCAGGTGGCTAGGAGGAGGGTCTCAAAGTCCATTCCCACAGTGACATACTTCCTCCAACAAGGCCACACCTACTCCAACAAGGTCACACTCCCTAATAGCAGCACTCCCTGGCCAAGCACATTCACACCACCACAGTGAATAAACTTCAGCAACAGGAGGAAGGCTCAGGTTGGATATATCTACTTGTGCATCATCAATACATATCAATTCTTAGCCTTAAACAGGAGGGGAGTCTGGTGCAGAAAAAGGGAGACTATCTTAAGAGAAGTAGGAGAAATAGGTTGTGGTCTTATGACAGACAGTGACTACAGTGCTGACCAATTCTTTGGAGCTGAAGGAGGCTGTGGCTCAATGCTGCTCTCAAAACAACAATGACCTTAGGTCAGGCACATTAGCATTTGAGAGGCTGTGGAGAGGAGTGTGTGAGTTAGAGACCAGAATAGGCTACAAAGCAAATTCCCAGCTAGGGGAGACTGTGTACTGAGATTTCCTCCCATCAATCTCAATAAAAAAGAAAGAAAGAAAGAGAGAGAGAGAGAGAGAGAGAGAGAGAGAGAGAGAGAGAGAGAGAGAGAAAGAAAGGGAAAAGAAAAAGAAAGAAAGAAAGAGAGAGAGAGAGACAGAGAGAGAGAGAGAGAGAGAAAGAAAGAAAGGGAAAAGAAAAAGAAAGAAAGAAAGAAAGAAAGAAAGAAAGAAAGAAAGAAAGAAAGAAAGAAAGAGATCAGGAAAATATTATGAAGTTGGTAACATCAATGAATTATACTTTTTGCAGTCAAATAACTGTTGGAATTGTGTTACTAGGAAAGATCTGGAGAAACAGAAACACATTTATTTATGGCTTTCGGATTTCAGAATTTGCTAAATTAATTGTTCTGTGGGGGTATATAGAAAGAGCTAATGTTGCCACAGAATAAATTATCTTCCTTCTAAGCAGAAAGATATGCCAAAAACCGATGGCAATGGGGCACAGTCTCAGACTCAGAAAAGAGAATGACAAGACACTCTGCAAACTGGAACTGCATACAGAGAGCTCAGAGAATAGTTAATGATCTAACCAATTCACTGACACCATCCTAAGCACCCCATGTCAGGCACTAAAATGTGCATTAAAGATGCAGAGGTAAGATGGACATACCTCCTCACCCTCACAGAGTATCCGGAGCAATCTGGGAAGAACGGAAGTCTGGCCTTGCACAACTCTGCTGGAGTTGTAGCTGTAAAATGAGTAACTCCATGTTTGACTCCCTTCTCTCCGTCTTACTTTCTATTTATGAGATGCTGTTGGTTAGACACAACAGAGACAGGCTGAACAGTCTTCCCATTGCCATTGGGGGTGGTGCAGGGTATTTTTCTGTTTCATTTCCTTTGGGTTTTGTTTTTTGTTTTGTTTTTAAATCTACTTGAAGCATCTACATGAATAATCCAAAATTGATTTAATTTTCCAATTTATACAAAGTGCTGTGGCAGTTATCAGAGATAAAGTTTGGCCCTTTGTTATTTTATGCTCTCATTAAGGATTAATTTTTGAAGTATGAACATAAGTGTGTTGTTGATGACAAAACAAACGTTTACAGCTCCATCAATACTCGACACTGCTGACTCAAACTCTACCTGTCAGGAGCAGCTGAGATCAATGGTTAATGTTTATCTTCAGAGTCCTTTCATAATGTTGGCAGTGTGAAGCCACCTATGCATAACTTCCTTCAGGATTCTTCATATATAACTAGGACACTCCATGCCCAGACTTATGACACCCTCATTACCCATCCTCTACTTCCTCTACCCTCAGCAAGCACCTTGGCTGGTCTTGATTCTTTTCCAAAGCGAGTGACCCACATCTTTATTCCTGAAGGGTTTGTATCCTCTACCATCGTGACTGGATTAGGTTGCTGTAGTTTTACATTGATTTTAATCACAGGATATGGCAACACCAAGAGATATCCTAAAGGATTTTCTGCACTCCAGACATAACATTTCCTACCTCCACTACAGAGAAGTCATACAATTTCTCCTTGGCAATCTGGTTCTATCACCCTTCTGACACTGTTGTTCCTTTCTTACCCTGCTGGTTTAAGGCATCAGAAGCCCAAAGTCACCAGGGGAGTCTGACCTTCCACTTCAATGAAATGTTTCTTGTGGCTCCTGGATTACATATAGTTGAGTTGTTGGCCAAAGAGGCCACACAGAAACCTCCCAAACAGCTCAGGCTATTGCCAAGCATCATATTTACCCTCCATAAATTGATTGTAAGGCCCTATTATCAAAGATAAACCTTAGATATATCATCAAACACGAAGCTCCACTCCCAGGTGCTCTAACACATCCAGGATCAAAGGTAAGGAGGACGGAACATCTGTCCCAATACCGGGAGTAACTGGGACCAGCAGGACCAGGCACACAGGAACTCTGCCAGCCCAATGGCTCAGGTTTCTTCCAGTCTGTTTGGGCTGGTGCCCTGAGCAGACCTTGGGCGCAAGCTCCACAGTCAGTCCCACAATACCCAGAGGAAATTCCACTACCAGGTACTCTAACAAGCCCAGGATCACAGGATCCGAGAATCACAGGATCCCAGAGACAGCTTGACTCTGAGGAGTTCTGACACAACCAGGATCACAGGAAGAACAGGTTCCAGTCAGATTTAGCAAGGGCAGGTAGCACTAGAGATAACCAGATGATGCAGGGCAAGCATAAGAATATAAGCAACACAAACCAAGGTTCCTTGGCATCATCAGAACCCAATAGTCCCACCATAGTAAGTCCTGGACACACCATCACACCAGAAAAGCAAGATTCAGGTCTAAAATCACTTCTCAAGGTGATGACACAGGACTTTAAGAAAGACATAAATAGCACCCTCAAAGAAATACAGGAGAACACAGCTAAACAGCTAGAAGCCCTTAAAGAACTACAGGAAAACACAATCAAACAGGTGAAGGAAATGAGCAAAACCATCCAGGATCTAAAAATGGAAATAGAAACAATAAAGAAATCAGAAAGAGAGACAACCCTGGAGATAGAAAACCTAGGAAAAAAATCAGGAGTCTACAGAACTCCAAATAGACTAGACCAGAAAAGAAATTACTCCTGTCACATAATAATCAAAATACAAAATGCACTAAACAAAGAACGAATTTTAAAAGCAGTAAGGTAAAAAGGTCAAGTAACATATAAAGGCAGGCCTATCAGAATTACACCAGACTTCTCACCAGAGACTATGAAAGCTAGAAGATCCTGGGCAGATGTCATACAGATCCTACAAGAACACAAATGCCAGCCCAGGCTACTATACCCAGCAAAACTCTCAATTACTATAGATGGAGAAAACAAGATATTCCATGACAAAACAAAATTTACACACTATCTTTCCACAAATCCAGCCCTACAAAGGATAATAGATGGAAAACATCAACATAAGGTGCAAAACTACACCGCAGAAGAAGCAAGAAAGTAATCTTTCAACAAATCCACACAAACCTAATTCCACCTCTTACAACAAAAACAACAGGAAGTAACAATTACTTTTTCTTAATATCTTAATATGAAATTTAGTATTACCAACATATCCTAATTGATTGGAATCCAAACATGAGGAATTAGAAATTTGTTGATTGTCATCCAATGGTCTCTCTAATTTGGTAATTGGAGAAATAAGTCCAATATTATCCAATCCATATACATTTTCAGCTTGTTTGTTTGTGACAGTGTCTTGCTGTGTACAACATAATGGTCTTGAGATCTTGCTTCTCCTATCTCAGCCTCTCTATTAGTGGAATTGTTTATTTCATGTTTTTACACTACACTATGGTTTTCAGAACATCTTACATATTTTAGAAATATTTATATACCCAAAAGAAACATAGATCATTAACTAGGGAGGTTGCTTGTAAGAGAACAACAAAGAGTGAGACTGAATGCTTTGCTTGACATTTGTAACTCTTGTATCATGTTACAACAGTAAGAGCCAAGATTTTAAGCTCTACTAAATACAAAACAAGCAAACAAGTAAAACCACTTTATATATTTATGTTCATTTAAGAAAATATTAGTAGTGATGTATTACTTTGAAATATACAGCTAATACATTTGGAGTTATTTAAAATTTATATTGAGGAGCTGGAAGGCATAGGCTTCAG
This sequence comes from Montemys delectorum, assembly GCA_019843815.1. NCBI lineage: Eukaryota > Metazoa > Chordata > Mammalia > Rodentia > Muridae > Montemys > Montemys delectorum. The sequence goes on along the minus strand of JADRCD010146969.1, from coordinate 1,240 downwards.
GAAGTGCAGGGGAGTCACAGGACTGCAGGGACAGGAGCGTCTCAACTTCCGAGGGACAAAGCTGGCTCAGCGAACACCTCTGCCCCCTGCCTGCTAGGGGAGGACTTCCCCCCAAGGCCGGCTGCAGCCCAAGGACTCAGGTGAGATCCGCCATTTTTTCTCTGGGGTCTTGCTAGGGCAGGACCAGCCGGGGGACATAGACCTCAGGAAGTGCAGGGGAGTCACAGGAATGCAGAGACAGGAGTCTCTCAGCTTCCGAGGGACAGAGCTGGCTCAGCAACACCTCTGCCCCCTCCCTGCGAGAAGAAGGCCTGCATCCTGAACGGGCTTTAGCCCCAGGAATCAGCCTGGAGGCATAGGCTTCAGGAAGTGCAGGGGAGTCACAGGACTGCAGGGACAGGAGCATCTCAGCTTCCGAGGGACAGAGCTGGATCAGCGAACATCTCTGCCCCCTCCCTGGGAGCACAGGGCTTCCCTCCAGGACAAGCTTCAGACCAAGTACTCAGACGGGACCAGCTGGGAGGCACAGGCCTCAGGAGTAGAAGGGGAGTTGCAGGGCAGCAAGGAAAGATCAAGCTCTAAGACACCAAGAACTTCTAACACCAGAGATCAAGAGATGGCGAAAGGCAAACGCAAGAATCCTACCAACAGAAACCAAGACTGCTTGGCTTCACCAGAACCTAGTACTCCCACCTCAGCAAGCCCTGGATATCCCAAAACACCAGAAAAGCAAGATTTGGATCTAAAGACTCATCTCACAATGCTGATAGAGGAACTTAAGAAGGACATGAATAACTCCCTTAAAGAAATACAGGAGAAAACAGATAAAGAGATACAAGCCCTTAAAGAGGAAACAAAAAAATCCACAAAGAATTACAGGAGATCACAAGTAAACAAATAGAAGCCCTTAAAGAGCAAACCCAAAAATCCCTTAAGGAATTGCAGGAAAACACAAACAAACAGGTGAAGGATCTGAATAAAACCATTCAGGACCTAAAAATGGAAGTAGAAACAATAAAGAAATCACAAAAGGAGACGACCCTGGAGTTAGAAATCTTAGGAAAAAAGTCAAGAAACGTAGATGCAAGCATCACCAACAGAATACAAGAGATAGAAGAGAGAATCTCAGGGACAGAAGATAACATGGACAACATTGACAGAACAATCAAAGAAAATGCAAAATGCAAAAAGACCCTAACCTAAAACATCCAAGAAATCCAGGACACAATGAGAAGACCAA
>JADRCD010146968.1:21625-41233 GCA_019843815.1 Montemys delectorum | reverse complement strand
TTCACTGGTCTCTGGTGTTTGTGTAAGATAAGGATTGTTCAGAAGTGGAATGCAGCCATGGTGGTTCAGGCATTTGCAAGGCAGTCCCCCCAGGCATGGCTTGCTGTCATGCAGAAATAACTGTCCATTGACCTTTGGGTTATGAGATCATCGAGTTCGGGATGTGAAGCTTAGCACTGCACTTGAGGTGTGCCACCTGCAGCTAGCAACCTCAAGAAGAGCATGTCTGATTGCATACAGGTTGATGCCCCAGAACTTGTCTCTGTGGAAAAGGCATAGGATGGGTCTGGCCCTCCCTGGGAGGCATGAAGCCTGGGGTAGGGTAGTATAATGTCCCTGTATTTCTTCTTTACCTTTCAGAGATCAGACCTCTGTTCTTGCCCGTTTTGCTGCAAAACAAGAAAGGGGGAACTGTAGAGAGCCATCCAAACCGTGCCCTAAAGATGGTGCCGGCTTCTGCTCCTTACTGGAGTGCTAGAGCTATAAACAACTCCTTATTTGGTTGTGCTTGTTTGCCTGGGTTGCTTCTTCATATGACAACCTATCTGCACACACCACATGGCCTACTGAGATAGGCTCAGGATAGAGCATTTAAGGGCCTAGGGGATTGCCCTCGGGGAGAGAAAGTCAGAAGTCAGAAGAAGAATGTATTAATTTCCTGAATAAACTGCATGGAGAAGAGCTTGTTAGTCGCTTCTTTCTTGCTGGTTGAGATGGTCGGGACACTACTCTGTTATGTAAATGTACCACATTTTCTGTATCCATTCCTCTGTTGAGGGACATCTGGGTTGTTTCCAGTCTCTGGCAATTATAAATATGGCTGATATGAACATAGTGGAGTATATGTCCTAATTACATGTTGGAGCATCTTCTGGGTATGTGCCCAGGAGTGATGTAGCTAGGTCCTCCAGTAGTACTATGTGCAATTTCTGGAGGGACCACTAAACTGATTTACAGAGTGGTTTTACCAGCTTTTAATCCCACCAGGAATGGAAGAGTGTTCCTCTTTTTCCCCATCCTCACCAACATCTACTATCCTCTGAATTTTTGGTTTTAGCTATTCCGACTGATCTTCAGAAAAGCTGTGAGAAATAAAGCTAAGCCAATGCCAAGATATATTGTCTGTGGTAGTTTGAATATGCCTGGTCCAGGGATTGGTACTTTTTGGAGGTGTGGCCATGTTGGAGGGAGTGTGTCACTGTGGGCATAGACCTTACCCTTACCCTAGATACCTGGAAGCCAGTCTTTTCCTAGCAGCCTTCAGATGAAGATGTAGCCCTCTCAGCTCCTGCTGAATCATGCCTGCCTGAATGCTGCCATGCTCTCACCTTGAGTATAATGTACTTAAATTCTGAACCTGTAAGCCAGCTCCTATTAAATATTTTCTTTATAACACATGCTTTGGACATAGTGCCTGCTCTAGATGTTTCAGAGGCAAATGAATAAACAATAGGTTTAGTTGAGTGGGATCTTGCTACAAAGCCACCACATCCTTAATCTTTTTATCTCCTTGAGCGTAGGATTCAGCTCCACTTCAATTCCGGATTCTCCCTTTATTACTTGAATCCTGCATTTTCTGTTGTTTTCTTTCTAAGCTTGCTATACTTGTGCAAAATGTTCTTCATGAAATTTAACTGGAAAGCAAAGTCTCTGTTGAGATTTTTTGAGACTTCCTTTTTCAGAGAAATTAATATAAATCTGTTTACTTTAGCCCACGTAGACTGTTCAGCAAGGGCAAAAACCACCCACATTCTTCACTTAAATATCACAAGAACATTCTCTCAGTCACATATTAAAATTTCTCTCCTCTGAAACATCTAGAGCCAGGTTTCCACAGTTCAAATCACCCTCAGCAATAACATCTTCCGTATTCCTAATAGGATGGTCCATTAAGCCCCAATTAAAGCATTCTACTACTTTCCAAATCCAAAATCCCCAAATCCACATTCTTCCAAACAAAAGCATAGGTCTATCACAGCAATACCCCAGGTTTAGACACTAACCTCTTTTGCAGTTAGGGTTTTACTGCTGTGGGGAAATGGTTGGACCTGGAGAATATTATCTTGAGTGAGGTAACCCAATCACAAAAGAACACACAGGGTGTGCATTCTCTGATAAGTGAATGTTAGCCCAGAAGATCAGAATACACAAAGTACAATCCATAAACCACAAGAAACTCAAGAAGAAGACCAAAGTGTGTATACTTGATTCCTCCTTAAAAGGGGGAACAAAATACCCATAGAAGGAGTTGTAGAGACTAACTATGGAGCAAAAGCTAAAGGAAGGACAATCCAGAGACTGCTCCACCTGGGAATTCTTCCCATATTCAATCATCAAATCTGGACACTATTGTGGATGCCAGCAAGTGCTGGCTGACAGGAGCCTGATATAGCTGTCTCCTGAGAGGCTCTGACAGTACCCAACTAATACAGAAGTAGAGGCTCACAGCCATCCATTGGACTGAGTACAGGGTCCCCAATGAAGGAGATAGAGAAAGGACCCAAGGACCTGAAGGGTTTGCAGCCCCTTAGGACAAACAACAATAAGAACTAACTAGTTCCCTCAGAGCTCCCAGGGACTAAACCACCAACCAAAGAGTACACATGGTGGGATTCAGGGGTACAGCAGCATATGTATAGCAGAGGGTGGCCAAGTCAGTCATCAATGGGAGGAGAGGCGCTTGGCCCTGTGAAGGTTCTATGCCCCAGTGTAGGGGAATGCCAGGGCCAGGAAGCAGGAGGGGATGGGTTGGTGAGCAGGGTAAGTGGGGAGGGAACAGTGATTGGTTTTAGTTTTTTTATTTTATTTTATTTTTTTATTTTTATTTTTTGGAGGGGAACATGGGAAAGGAGATATTTTAAATAAAGAAAATATCTTATTAAAAAAAAGAAAGACCTGCAGTCTCAAGAAACTTGGACCTCCAAGATCTCTCAGACACTGAGCTACCAACCAAGCAGCATACACTAGTTGGATTGAAGCTCCTGACATATATAGAGCAGAGTACTCCCATTCTATATATAAATATAAGAAGATGAACCTAACCCTTGAAAGACTTGAGGACTCAGGGAATTCAGGGAATTGGAGGAGTGTGGAGAGTTCTGGGAGTATGGGAAAATTCTCTTGGAGACTGGAGTAGGGGTAGGAATGGAATGAGGAACTGTTGGAGGGAGGACTGGGAGGGTGATAGCACCTGGACTTAAAAAAAAGACTAAAGATAATTTAAAAGAAAAAGAAAAAAAGAAAAATGATACATTTGATTTCATTGGTGTACTGGGTTTTGAGAAAATGGTTTTTTTGATGAGTAAAGTAACTTCAAACTCACCTTCACCTGACTTCGACCATTACATTGCTGGACTTAGAGTTGTATATCATCATGCATGACGATATTGGTTTCACTATAAATCATTTAACATTTTATACTCATTGTTTGCATAATACTGTAAAAATAGGATGAACATACTGGATGATTCTCTGCAATAAATGTGAAAGTCCTTGATTTAAAATGCTGTTTTGTTGTTGGAAAGATATTTCTGCAGGTATGCACTTGCAACCTAGCTGTAAAGCCCACATTTTATTCATGAATTTTAAAGTTGTCCTTTGCTTGTATAGTTAACAGTGGCATTCATGCATACACACACACACACACACACACACACACACACACACACACAACACAGACATAAATAAATAAATCATATAAAAACCCTTAACTTTGACTTTGATATTATTTTAGGCATATCTGGTAGGAATATAAAACTTCTGTTAAAAATATTATAATTACTACATGTTAAAACTTATTTATAATTGCAATGGAAAATATAATGAATGAACCAAATGTGTATATTTGTATTTTTGTCTTATGAACAAATATGTATAGTTTCAAATAGGCAGAACATTCAATAGACAGTGTAGACAACAAAAATAATGAGTCTGGCACAGGCTGTTGTAAATATTGTGGTATTCATTTTAGTTTGTAATTCAACTATAGTATAGCAGGGATAATTTCCTTTCTTCAGATTTGTTTACACTATATATAGAAGAGACATTTCTGGAGCCTTTATTCCTAGTGCTTTGCTGTGTTTCATAAATATGAATTCAATTATGAACATTCTTGGCTACAGAAACTAATATCTACTTGACAAACTAGCATTGCAGATTTTTCAGAAATGCTTGAATTCCATGAACATGTTTCTAAAACAGTTAATTAGTAAAGTTTGGACAAGTGAAAATTAAGTATTTTCATTTGCTGAATTTTCAGAGAGCACAGTATATTTTTGTTCCCCAACAAACAATGGACATAATAAATAATACATTAGACAAGACAAAATTTTAACATTTTTTTTTGGTCGGAGATATTCTATACCATGGTTAGATACCTATAATACACTTTCATTTTTTGTGTAATTTTTCTTTGTTTTTTTTTTGTTTGTTTTGAATTTTGGGTAGTTTCATTTGTCTGATGCACTTTTGTTTCATTTTCTGAGTTTACAGGACTATATTCACCAGATCACTGTACACACCTGATTAATGTTCAATGTTTGCTTATTTCATACTCTCTTATACCTGTGGGCATTTAACTGATAAATATAGATACAAATATATAATATATTAAGATACAGTTTAAATGATATAATCAATTGTTGATTAGAAAGAAAATACTGAACTTGAAGAAAATATTCCAATAATTGTGTAAGCAAGATTATTTTCTTTTCTTTTTTTTTTTAGTTATTACTGGATGACTTTTTTTCTTACTTGTCATTCCCAGAAGCATTTTACTTTTGGATATAGCTCAAGGGGAGGGCCCAAGCCCTGACACTATTTCAGGGGCTATGGAGTGCTCACAAAAAGGAACCGATCATGACGGCCCTCTGAAAGACCCAATAAGCAACTGAAAGAGTCAGTTGTAGATATTTGCACGCAACTAATGGACAGAAGCACCTGATCCCTGTTGTTGAATAAGGGAAGGCTGAAAGAAGCTGAGGAGAAGGGGGATCCTGTAGGAGGAGCAGCAGTCTCAATTAACCTGGACCCCTGAGATCTCTCAGACACTGAACCACCAATCAGGCAGCATATACCAGCTGATATGAGGGCCCTCAACACATACACAACAGAGGATTGTTGTGTTAGTGAGAGAAGATGGACCTAACCCTCAAGAACCTGGAGGCCCTAGAAAGTTTAGAATTCTAGAGGTGTGGAGACAGGGGGCGGGGAAGAGATATGGGATGTGGAACAGTTGGAGGGTGGACCAGAAGAGAATAAAATCTGGAGTTTAAAACAAACAAACAAACAAACAAACAAACAAACAAACTACAAGTTCATGATGTTTCTGCCCTCTCATTTCCATGATGCCTGCGATTTGTTTAGGTCTAACAGGCTATTGATGTCTCGCTTAGGGGTGAGCGTACCAAATATAATCCCATGAGTTCCTGCAGCATGATCAGTCCTGGATTTTGGTATTAACTACCAGCTACATCATTTGAAAAATCTATCCATATAACTGCTGTTCACTTATGTTTGCATACTTCGTTTTATGTATTGAGTCTATTTTTCTTTTTACTACTGTATATAAGTTGTTCAAAGTGAATTTCATTATGAAATTACAATGATATATATCATTGTATATATCAATGATATATACATGTGTATATATACACATATATATCCACATATATATGATGGTTTTTATTATTGGTATCTGCCCATTGCATTATCTTTCCCCTTCCTATTTTTGCTGATACCTTGCTATTCTCTAAAAATCTTGTCTTTCTATTTCTCATTTAATATATAAGATAAATTATGTGATATTTCTATTTCAGAGTCTCTCTCTCTTTTTCTATTTTTACTGAAGTAATCTGTAGCTCCAGTCATTTTATTCTTCTTATTAAATGACTATCCCACTCTGTTTATATGACTTGTTGGTATTTATTTGCTTCCTGGCAGGTAAGTTCCTTATATATTTTTGATATTAATTTCTTATGGTTTTTATGACTTGCAAAGGTTTTCTACCACACAGTAGGTACACTTTTAGCAGTTTTAATTTTTTCTTTTATTCTAATTTTCACATTCTTTGATGCATTCTTATTATCTGAGTTTATGGAGCTATGTTTACCAAATAACTGTTCAGACTAGATCAAGGTTCAATAAATTTCCTCTATATTATCTACTTATAACTATATTTGTTTAGTTGCCAAATTTAAACTATGTTATGTTCTGATGAAGTTCTATACATTTGATAAAGGCCTAATGTCATTCTTCTATGTAGCTATATTCAAAAGTTCCAGAAAATTTTATTGAGTAGAATGTCATTTCTTATGGTATGTTCTTGGAACCTTTGCTTAAATTAATGTAATATAAGTGTATAACTTCATGTTTGAGGCAATTTTATGTGCATGGATGTTCTCAATTTTAGGAAAATATGCACATGCCTGCCACAGCCTAAAATTGGCTGTTAGAAGACAATCTAAGTTTTCAGTCTTTATCCTCTACCTTTTTAACACTACTACATATACCTGGTGTCCTGGCTGAGGCACTTCTATAAATTCTCTTCTTTTTATCTCCAATCTAAGAGCTTTTGAATTTCAGACAGATGGCATTTCATCTTGCTTTGCATATTTTTTAGTGATTTGTACACAACTCCTCTTCCTGGTGAGATAAGCACTTTACTCACTGGACCATCTCTTCTACTCTGTAAATCTCTATTTTATTGTCTATTTTATTGTCTATTTCCTCACTATAAGGATATGGATAAAAGGGAATTCTTATATATTGTTTATGTTAGCAGTAACTAATAAAATTTTCATTAGAACAAAAGCATATAAATTTAAAAAAAAATAGTTACAACTTGGTCCTCCAATCCATCTTATGAATGTATAAAAGAATTATTTGAAATTAGTACATCATAAATAACTGAATTTCCATTTCTCATGCAGCCTCAGTCATGGTAGCTTTAACATGTAATTATCTGTGATTAAAGAGGTGGGAGCATAGATAATAGACATACATACACATACACTCACATACACAACCACACACAGCCACCCGCCACACACACACACCTTATTCAGCTATTTTAAGCATGGAATTTCTACCATTACCTAACATACAAATCAATGAAAAAAGGCAGTATATCAGTGAAATTACCCAGGTCCAACATGATCACATATCACATGTTGTCACTTATAAGAAAGTTTTAAGATACTTGAACAAATTGTACAATCAAAGAATTGAAGAAAATGATAATTGTCAGAGGCTCAGGACTATGAAAACTAGATCAATAATATGTTTTAGTTAGAGCAGAGAAATAAGAGATGATGTTCATGATAAATGGATCAGATAAATCTTTATATATTACTTATATGTATTATTTTTCATTAATATAAATATATAATAAAGAATTCCCCAATATGTAAAACATAAAAAAGCCTAAAATAGCAAAGCTACTTTAAAATTTAATTTCAGTATACTATTTGTATTTTTTATTTTGCAAGCAAGTATTATCTTCTATTTTCTTTTCTTTTTTTCTTTTCTTTTTATTTACAGTTTCCACTCCATATTTCCATTCCCTGCCTCCTCCCCATCCACCCTCCAAACTGCTTCACATTCTATGCCTCCATTCCACCCACCCCCATGTGGATGGCCCCATCCCTGATCCCACCTTACCTCTAAACTTCCTGGGACCTCCCACCTCTTGAGGGTTAGATACATCACCTGTGAATGAACACAGACCTGGAAGTCCTCTACTCTATGTATGTTGAGGGCTCCATATCAGTGAAAAGACATTAGAGTACTTCAGAATTCACATTGTACATAGAAAAGAGTCTAATTAACCTGAAAAAATGCACAGATATTCTTGAATTTTATGTATTATTCTATGACTTTATTTAATAAGATATAACTCTAGGAAAAAATCTTAAAAATAATTTTAATGGTAATTATGATAAGATTTGCATATGCACTATCTCATATAAAGCTTATTTGGAATCATTTCTAAGGAAGAATTAAAGTAATTTACATAATTTACATAAATATTATGTAAAACCCATATAGAACTGATATATTTCTGCATTAGTATTTGTAGTGTGTGTGTGTGTGTGTGTACAAGCATCAAGTAAGGTGGTAGCATGTATTCACATGAGTTAATTTCTACCAATCTTTCTAAGGAAAGCCAACCAGAGTCTTAAGATGATTTTAAAATGATTGAAAGATCAAGAGAGACATACAGAATGAGGTTTTGCTGTTGTAAAGGCAGCAGTAGAGATTCTCATGGGTGTAATGAAATTTCATGTTTGGAATATGCTGCCTATACAGAGGTAAGGAAAGAAGGGAGAAATTGCATGACTCTTTTTATCTTCTGCTATATGAATTGATTATTTTTTATTGAAATTGAAGGATAAAACCAACTTAAATGATAACATGACAAAAAGAACAAATATTTTTTTATTATTTTTATTTATTTACATTTTAAATGTTATCCCCATTCCCAGCAAGAACAAATTTCTTAAATGAAATATAACAGTTTTTGAGTCTGGGAAATTTAACAAACTTCTACATAGAATACCTGATATTTCTGTGGATTCTATTGTGACTTCTGAGTTAGTGAGATGAATCTTTCTACAAATTTTTGAGGATTTTTAGTGTTTATGCTTTCTTGTCATAGAGCACAGATTAGGATGAACAGATACATTCCTTCACATACAACACATCACTCCATGTTCAGAGACATGTCTGTCCTCTAAACACTTCCTCCCTTATAGGATACTGAAAAAAAATCTATCTTTCTTTAAAATTCTCAAAAGAATGAGGCCAGACACAAGCTCTAAATCATGTGACAGCTTGGCTTCAGTAATGTCTGGTTAAAGAAACTCTCAGACTCTATCAATGTAGATCCAGAGGGATTGGGTCTCAGGGATGAGTGCTAAGGATGTATTAAAGCAATGAACAGATACCTGATACAAATAATATATAGTTTTGCAAATAAATACACACTAACACCCAAATATTGGCAGCCACCTGCTCAAACCTTCTCATAAGTTCATCCTTCTGAGCTGCCAGACCTGCTGTTTCAGAGTCCAGTCCTCTGAACTTCATTTTCTTATGGATCTAATTCCTGACCACCTCTAAATTTCTGTTTCTCATAAAGCCAGGGCTTGTGGCTAGCAGCCATTTTTCATAATGCCCCTAATACTAGACATACTCCTTTCTAAGCTCTCATTTCAGCTAAGTGAATATATAAGTGAGATATCCCTATTACTTTCAGATAATTTATTCTTGTGTGATATACCAAAGGGACACAAGTTCTTAGAATCTTAATTTTTGAATGAAGATAATGACAGTTTCCACTTATCAAACCAAATTAAAAGGCTTATGTAAGGATCAAATAATTTAGTTTAATCGAATATTATAGGTTTCTGTCTGAAAATATGCTTATGTTGGTTAACATAATCAACACAAACTAATTTAATCAACAATAGTTAGCCAAATTAATGCTCACATTCACTAGCTTACATGTTGTAATATCATACATATATCACATCTACTTATAAATAAAACTGAGGAACAAGAACATAAATTAAAAGATGATACCAGATAGCCCCAAATTAAAAGTTTATACTGACTGTGGTAGCTATTCCTGGTTGTCAACTTGACTATATCTGAAATGAACTACAATCCAGAATTAAAAGGTTCACCTGTGGCCCTAATCTGGAGGCTGAGTGATACAAGTTTCCAAACTGAATCTTGGCATGGAAATCTTGAGGCATAGTGGCTATGAATCCCAGAGGATTAAGATAGGAAGTTCTCCGAGTTCAAGGTCATCTGGGATTAAAGGTGTGGTGGCATACTCCTTTAATCTGGGCCACACCTTTTGCTGGAGACCTATATAAGGACATTGGAAAAAGGAAGGCTCTCTGTTTCTGCTTTGCCTGCTTGCCTTGTGGGACTGAGCAACTGCTGGATCCTTGGACTTCCATTCACAGCTGCTGCTGGCCATTGTTGGGAGTTGAACTACAGACTGTTAGTCATCAATAAATTCCTTTACTACATAGAGACTACCACAAATTCTGTGACTCTAGAGAATCCTGACTAATACACTGACTAATTTATTAACTCCATGTATTTAATTTTATATATACAAATAATGAAATGCACATATAGTTTATAAGTTATAAAATGCAATCAAATCATTTTTACTTAATATTTATTATTACACATGCTCAAAACACAGATCAAACCGACTAAAAGAACTAACTTTCACCCGGGCTCTTTAATGCTTTGTTCTTGCAACATATACTGAAAGTATACTACTGTGAAATTTATATACTCAAATTTCAAATCTTTTCATTTTAGGACTATATTTAAGGATACATTTAATCAGATATTTAAATAGAGAAATATAGTAAAATATGAAGGGTTAAACTGAGGTGAGAGAACAGAAGATGTGGTTGAAGAGAGACTCTTTGGAAGGATAAATAACACTAAAGATTTTATGAAAACTATGTTGTATATGCAAACCTATTACTATAGAAGCTTCCTTGTAAATAGCTGACTAAATAGATAATAGATAGGTAGGTAGGTAGGTAGGTAGATAGATAGATAGATAGATTGATAGATAGATTGATAGATAGATAGTTAATCAAAATAAACAGTTAAAATGGAGTTACTAGAACATGGCAGCAATACCTTTCTTCGACAATAGAGGCTAACTAATAGAAAGCACCGCGATATGAAGGGGTTACTTGCTTTCAAAGTTGCTTGCAAATGAGGTCCTGAATATCACAGGTTCTTGGTCACCATCCAGCACTTGTATGTTTAGACCCTTGATACAGACACACTATATTTATGCATGGAACATTGTGAAATTAAGCTGCAACAGACCTGGAAGCTCTATCCCCAGTCCCTAACCTCAGTAGGTAGAAGCACCTCTACCTGGTGTCATCTTGGTAAACTCCTCTTATTTATGTCAGAATATTGTGTATAATTATGCCAAATAATTCATGGTGAGATTTCTCAAAATATTACCTATGACAATGGAGGAAGGCTCTGCAATTAAGAGCAGGTGCTGATTTTCTGGCAGTATAAATTCAGTTTCTACTTTCCACATAGGGCAGCCCAAAACTGCCTATAACTCTAGAACAATTAATACCATATTCACAATATAATATGGTATTAACTATAAAGAAATACCTATGAATTGTCTCCTACCAAAACAAAGTCAACCTTAATTCTTCAATTTTATAACAGTTATTTATATTACAGTATTTAATAGCAGTATTTAATAACCTTGTAAATACATTTCCATCACATATGCTTGACTGTGATCACTTTGTTTGGAATGATCTTTAACTTGTCTTCACCTGACCAACTCTTTCAGTATTAGTGACAATTCTCCTTATGTCTTTAGCTGACAGTGCTCATCTGTTTACCTTTAAAACATTTATTTAATATTTATACAAATTATACTCAATTTGGTTTTGGAGGAATTTAAATACTTATTTATACAACTTTTTAGCACCAGGCTTCCCTGTTATATTCCCCATTCTATATACATTCCTCTTTAAATTAATTAGCGTATTGCATAGAATAAGGTAGCATTCAATAAGTATTTGTTAACTACTCTGTTGAGCTAAAGAGTCTATTCTCAGCTCTTGTATACATGTTTAGACCTACTTAAATTCAAATTAGAGTGAAATCACGTTGGCTTGGCACTATGTTGTTTAACTTTTCATTTTATAGTGTGCAAGCAAAGCAAATCTCTACGGAGATCCCCAGCATTAAATATTGACTTCAGTTTCTAGAACTGCATACTCATCACCGAAATGTGCTTATCTTTGGCAAAGTACCCCTCTAAAAGTCATTTGCTTACAGTTAATTTGAAGTATTTTTTTTTTTTAAAAAACAGGCATTTTATTTTTTGATTGATCATTGAAATCTTAAAAGAGAGCTGGATGCTTGCACCAGCTTCCCCTTGTGGATGTAGGTGTTGCTCCTTTGCTGAGTCTTGGTCTGAATCTATAGTAGAAAAACTGTAACTATTGCTTTCACCCATCCCAGATTATATTTCATCTCTCAGTCTTGGCACGCCAGTAGTTCTTTCTCTTGTCCTCACATTTACATTTTTCAGGCCCTCATGGTAGGGCAACAGCACAATGCTTGCATCTCATTGCAACACTTCAGTGTTATAAAATGTTACAGATAAAAGTTCTTCTGATTCTGATGCCAACACACAGAGCTTACTTGAAATATTCGACTCAGTAAATAACAAAACAATATACTAAAAATCTTTTGTGAAAGCTAACCTTCATCAAACACAGTTTGCTTCTTTCACAGGCTTGGACAAGTCTCAGTCAGTACAGCAGGTGTCCCACAAACCTGAAGACCTAGGTTCTGTCTGCAGCATTCAGGAAGAGTCAAGTGTGATGCAAATTAGTTAGTATAAAACTAGGGTCCAGACACATGAAACCCTGGGTCTCACTAGCTGAACTGGTGAGTTCTATGTCCACTGAAAGATGCTGTATTAAAAGCTAAGATGATAGAGACTGTGAAACATATCACAGTGACCTCTGTTTTTTTTTTTCCTTCCCAGAGACCATTGATGTGTTTATATAAATATCAATTATATTGGAACTAGTGGCAATAGTACTTCCATATAGTTTATTACTTATTGTTGGACAAACCTCTCATTTATATGAAAATTAGTCCTTAGTGGAATGCAGGGTTTACTAGATCTTCACAAGTGGCCAGAATGTAAAACGATATTATATGTTTGTTTGATAAATATTGGAATGAAACTTTATTAGCCATAAAAATAAATGTCACAAAAACTAAAGTATGTTAAGTGCATTCATCAAAAGTTAAGGAAGCAAATGATGCTAAGAGGAAACCATGTATGGGTGTGACAATAAGTTTGACATCTAAGACAGTACAGTTTGCACTGCATAGGTATCCAAACAGGATGAATAAATTAGAAGTCACTGGTGCTTTGGCCTCTTTATTTCTCTCTCTCTCTCTCTCTCTCTCTCTCTCTCTCTCTCTCTCTCTCTCTCTCTCCCCCTCCCTCCCTCTCTCTCTCTCTTTCTCTCTCTCCCCCCCCTCTCTCTTTCTTTCTTTCTTTTGTTTTTTGTCTTCACTATGACAAATTCTGTTTTGTTAGAATTTATTCTGTTTAAATTTGTTTTTGCTTGTAACATAGTCATTGATATTTTAGTCACAAATGGACTTAATTATAACAAGCATTTCACCTTTGCTAAGCCATCTGAGGAAGAAGACAGGATGCAGATACCCTCCATGAGCTTTCTTTCTGCAACACCCTTTCTGGATGCTCTCTGATTAATTGATGTTTTATTTTCCTAAAAGTTCAAAGGAACAGAATATGGTCCTTCAGGAATAAAGCTCGATATTATGCACACATTAGTTTTATAACCCTAATTTCAGTGCAGCCTTCTTCTTGTAATTCCAGATGAAAGTACAACATTTCTAAGCTCATTGATCAAAAAAAAAATGTAAGCTTTTCTTTAAAGGAGTTAGAAATCAACAAAGCAAAATAAGCTTCCACTCTCTATCAAACAAGCACTACTTTGATTTCTTTTTTCCTCATTCAAACAAATAGATAGACACTATGGAGATACAATATAAAATAAGAACTAGTCCCTCTCTTACATGAGTGAATCATTTTCTGGAAAAGTCTAGTGGTTTATAGCTTGGCTATTGAATAACAATTCAAGATGACCACTGTGTCATTTTAATTTTCAGGAGCCATATAAAAAATTAAAAAGTAAAAAAAAAAAGTTTAGTGATGCATTTTATTTTACCATATACATCTATATTTTCTTTGAATGAGAGTAAAACCATTACTGGGATAATTTACTGTTTTCTCTCAAGTGAATGAAGATTTTATGTGTGTTAAATACTTACAAGAGTTCTCATTTACAAGTAGCTTCCAGATGTCCATTAACAATGAAAGATTTTCAGAAATTTTCTAAGAGCATATCTGAAAATATTGAGATGATACCAAAAAACATGACAGTCTAAAGAAACAACACCTAGTTCAGCAACGTATCCCACAAGGTTAGTCAGTGGTGCTTTTCTTTATATTAATCAATAAAGAGAATAGCAAAACATGTATCTGGGGTTGATAACTATACTCTATTTCAGATATATAGAAAAATAAAAGGCTGTAGTGAAAATTTTGGATAAATACATTATACAACTTAAAGTCTAGTGTATTTTAGGGTTTAAATACACAAGAAGATTTCTAACAGTAGGGAATACATGTCGTAATAGACCACGTTCATCGCGTGGCCGCCTTTCTTCCTTCCTCAGTTAGATTTTTTTTTTTCAATCTATGATTCACTGAACATGGTATGGAGCAAGTTGTGAGAAAAGTTATACATGTAGCACTGGCTTCTATTAAGTCAAGGCGTTTGCTAGGTTTTTAAAATTATCCCTTAAAATACATTTTAAAATATTATATTAAAGACACTTGTTTCAACTTCTGCATACAGTATACTTGCCAAAATCTTCAAATACATAATATTATTTTTCATAAATGGTATGAACTAGACAGATAATTCCATACTTGTATCTTTGTCAACATGAATTATCTCCAAATGCTTACAGGTTATAATTGTATGAGATCATATAGATTTAGTTTAATTTTATAATTAAAAATTCTTACTTTTTAATAGCTGTTTGTCCCATGTCCTCTTTACAAGAGCATGACCTTTTACACTTCATATCTCTGATTATGAAGCTTTTGTCTCCTACCCAAGATTTTATTATTTCAACATGACACATATGCATTTCTCCATCTGACAAAAATAGTTTCCTTTCCTTTTGTCACTCCTTCCTTCCTCCTTTCTCTTCTGATAGGTTGGTTCTCTACTTTTTTGACAGCATTAACTTTGTAGAAACTTTGCTGTTGACCAAGCAACCTTTGATTTTTAATACATATTCTATATGCCTCAATCTTCCAATGAGCTGTGCTTGAAAGCTTAAACTGTCTTGACTGGGTATTTATTTTGGGCTGACCAGTTTTTGTAATAATTATTATAGTAATTAGGCTTTTTATCCAAGTATTAATTTTATTCAGAAAAGCCAGAAATGATTCTTATGAGGTTTTAGATATTTTACAGCTCACTGGAAATGGAGATCTTGAAATGACAATTCTCGAGTCGTTAAATCACTGTAATTATTTCCATATGGCTTGACTTCAAGTGAAACTGCTAAAGCTAATTAGTAAATTAGTGAAATAAGTCATGTTATAGCATACAATTCTTCCTTTTTACATTTCATATCGTCCTACTTGATGTTATACTTTTTAGTGAAATAGCAAATATCTTAAAATTGAATATATCTTTTTAGCGAATTAAAAATCCAGGAAAGAAGTGTCAAGCCCCTGATAAGAAACTCAAAAAATATCACTGGTATCTGTGATTCTTTTTATCTTCCAATTCAACAGGAAAATGGTAGAAAGATAGCATGTGTGCCATTTGAAAAAGCCTATCTGTAAGACAACTGGGAGATGACTCAGAGGCACAGCTCTCTACAAGTGATTACCTTTTACTTTTGTGTTGAGTTCCCTGTATCAGAAATGATTTTCCAATGGTTGTAATGTACAGTTTATAAAAAGAAACACTTAAAACTAGAAGAAAACAACCCTGTGTATATGTATAAAGTGTGCAGATCTCTTTCTGTGCTTCTTGGCTCTGGTCTGTTAACTGAGGATATCAAATCGATAGTTGTCTTAGCCATATTTGCAGTTTGGATGGTGGTATGAACTGACAGCTCTATTTAGAGCTTCATGTAGTTCCTACAATGTCACTGTTCTCTGTCTGGGTGCTGCAGCTGATACCTGGAACTATCCTATAAAACCCCCATTAGCATCATGAAAGAAGTCTTTTTACTAGGGTACTTTGTACTGCTGACATCTGCTTGAACCTAAAGATGCTGAAGACACTGTGTTGGCTACAGATGAAGCAACAACAAGAAGTATTAAGGAAAGGTCATTTATAGGGGTTTTTGTACCGTAGATCACTACAACCAGCCACTGACTGAGTGGTAATCCAAGCCCCCCAGCTAGTGAAAAGTGAGGCAGTCACCTTTTTAGAATAATTAGAAATTAGCATCTAAAGTAATTTTGTCTCCAGTGTTTACAGATGGCAATTTGTTTGATTACTATCACTCCACTTAAATATTGAGTTAACATTATATATGTTTTTAATGTTTGGTAGCAAGGGTTACTCTAATTTTCCCATTTTAGCTTTCTTTATATCCAGGTCACTTATTCAAAAATTAATTTCATAATTATCCTAGACCTTCTCTGCCATGCTCCTTACATTCAGTTGAATAATTTTTATTTTTAATATCTAAATTAAAATTCATGTTACTAAATAAAGCTTATCTTTACTCTTTGAAATCCATCTTAGAATGAGAGTATTGTTATAATTCTAAATACTCAGTTTTCAAATTTTGTTTCCATTTAAATTTAATAGTTTCAACACAAAAACATGTATGTCTTGTTGTTTCTACCCAATATTGTGCGTTATTTCATAATTCTAATAACAATGTAAATTTTAAATTACCATCAGTTGAAATCTATGGGAGTCTTCCTCTTTTCTGAAGGGAAAAGAGGGATCAGTGGTTCAAGGGAAGAAAGAAGGTGATGAGCAGAACTGGGCAGAGCAGAGGAAGGTGACACTACAGTCGGGATGTAGTGTGTGAGAGAAGAATGAATTAATAGCTTTTATTTTTCACATTGTGCTAAGTACTGCCAGAAGCTTCTTTGGCAAAGGTTAATGGGTTCAGCAACTTTTCATTGGGAGTAATTTAATTCTACATCCTATTAGAATAATATTAGTACTATCTAGTTCCAGGTTTTTGTCCACTTTAGCAGCCTCAAGTAAGGGTTCATTCTCCTGTAAGTAGCCCATAAATAAAACAGAGAAACAGCAGTCGGCTATTCCCATAATACCTTTGTTGCAATGGTCCTAAAATAACTTGCTAGCAAGTCGTTGTTAGAGGCTGCAGGTTTTGAAACTGGGTATCACTGAGGAATGTTCCAGTATCATTCAAACTATCCTCCAGGACAATGAATCTTAGTCAGTAGGAGTGAGGCTTCTAGCTACCTGATCACCAGTGAAGCTAGAATTACCAAATTTTGCTTATTTTTAAAAACAGGTGCTGAAAAGTTAAACACACTTCCTCATGCTTGCATATCGAAGCTTTAATGACTGAGCCACCTGCTCTCTACTCTTTAGATTCTTTAAAGCAGTCTATATCATATTAAAGTGAAACAATCTGTGTTATTGCTGTCATGTTTCTATTCCCTTTGTTTTTCTTGATTAATTTCTCTATCACAAAATTAAATGCCACATTAATAAGTAGTAAGTTTGGAAATCCTAGTCTTAGTCCTAATTTAAAAAGAATGAGTTCAATGTTTTCAGTACAGTATTGGCTAAGCATTGGTTATTTATCCTTAGTAAGTACAGAGGTGATCTTTGAGTTCTCATCTCCTTAAGAGTGCTATTGTAGAGAGATGTTTAATTTGCCATATATTTCTATATCTATTGAAATAGTTACATCATTCAGGAGCTGAATTTTTACATACTACATTACATTTATTATTGTGTAATTTGCTTATGTTGAGTCAATGCTTCATCTATGGAAAAAAATCTTTAATCCAGATGCATGACCTTATCAATTCATTGTTGAATTCTACCCATAGTTATTTTATTGATTAATCTCTACATCTTCATCACATTATTTTATCTCTGCATTCAAAGCTTATATTTGACTCATGTAAGCTATTTAGGACTTCCTTCCTTTACTATCTCATACAAGAGTTTAAGGGGCATTGGTATTTATCTTTTAATGATTACTTTTTTAAAATTCAGATGTTCTTTACTAGGATATTTAAAATATTCCCTACTATTTTTGCTGTTGTGGTTGTACTTGATGATGATGATAAATTTACAGAGAAGTGGACTATTCCCTTAGTACAGACAGAAAAAAAAAACATGAGAAATAATCTAGGTTCCCTGTTGCTCAACATCACAGCAGGATTATATTCAAATTTTCCTTTATGGTGTCTCTCATTGCCTCCTTGTCCATCTACCACCTAAACACTGTGGCAAAGGATTTTCTTTGTTCATAGGGAGGAGAAGACAATTTGCTTAGTCAGTGTTCTATTTCTGTAAAATGACACCAGAGCCACAGCAATAAAGGAATCTATTTAATCCTCAAAGCCTACCTAGTGATGACTTGATCTAATATAACCAAAATTATCTCAACAGGACCAGACCTGTTAATCCTTTCAAGTAGTGCCACTCCCTAAGTGTTTAAATGTATGATCCTCTGAAGGCTATTCTTATACAAAACACCACAACAGTAGCAGATCAAATTTCCCATAGTAGCTGTAAAACTATTGATTTAGCTTTGATATAGCAATTCCTTGGTTGAGTTTTCTAATCAGCAAAGGAAAATAGACTGAGGCTGCCTGCTTATCTTAGTTTTAAAACTGCAGCTTCAAGTTTAGTTATCTGACAGTATTATTGGAGAGGCATTAAAAAAAATCTTAACTCATATCATATAAGGAGGTACTAAACTACATACCAAAGCAAACAGACCTTCACAGTTCTATTTGATGAATCCATAAATTGATTTGTGTAATTTAAAAAGGGTTAGTGATAGGCTGCATATTGGAGCATAGATGACTAAAGGCAGCTACATCTCAAAATTCCAATTTTTGCAGATGGAATAACAATGTCAAATTATAAGTATACCTGAGAACAAATACAGTGAAAATCAAGCTATACTTTCAATATTACTTCCAAGAAAATAGATTTAAATTCTAAGGTCAAATCTATGTGACATTCATGAAATCCATATAAATTATTAAAATTATTATTATCTACTTAACAGTCATGAAAAGGGAAATTTTTTATGAAGCTAATTAAAGTTGTTATAAAATGTCATCCTTGTAATATAATTTCAATCAGAGAGTGTTTGAATATATATGTATTTTATATTTCCTTTCACTGAAAATTTGCACATTATAGTCATAGATTTTATTTCTATATCTGTTTAACAGCCTTCTGAAAATAACAATGCTTAAGGAAGAATACATGTACGGAAAATGTAAAGGAAAATGAAGGAAATAATAAATACTTGAATAAGGAAAGAAAATTCTTGTAAAATTTGAAAGAAAATCTCCATACTAAGATAATTCCAATTATCTCAAATTCAAAGAAGCCTTATATTCTTAATAATCAGAGTACTATATAAGGCAGAGCATACCTGCAAGCACTATGTGTTTTATTACAAAGACAACTTGACCACATCTCAACTGACCATGGTCCAGATTAACTTTTCAATTGATGCTCCTGACTCAAGTGGGAAAAATATAAAGTTTTATTTATTTATTTTTTACATATAGTTCAATCACATATTAAAAGCAATCCCAAACATGGCAGTAGAGGTGCAAGCCTTTAATCCCAGCATTTAGGCGGCAGAGGCAGGCAGATTTCTGAGTTCAAGGTCAGCCTGGTCTACATCCTTAGTTCCAGGGCAACCAGGGATACACAGAGAAACCCTGTCTCGAAAAACCAAAAAAAA
>JADRCD010146968.1:0-21525 GCA_019843815.1 Montemys delectorum | reverse complement strand
CAACCAAACCAAAAAAACTATCCCAATAAAATAGCAATATATTTAATATAATAAAATACCATATCAAATTGGTCTTGTACATGCTTCAGGTAGAGATGTCTAAAATAATTTATTAAAGGGTTTGAGAGAATGCATAGCAACTAAGAACATTGGTTACTATTTCAGAGGAGCCTGGTTCAAAGTCCAGTACCCTACTGTCAGTAACTCTACTTGTAGGTGATGCAATGCCCTCCTTTGGTCTCTGCAAATAGAGTACATTTAGGATACACACACACTCATATTTGTGTGTGTGTGTGTGTGTGTGTGTGTGTGTGTGTGTGTGTATCTAAAAGCTTACTGAACTTTGTAGCTTGTATCCTTTTCCAGAACTGCCCATATTCATAAAGTATTGTTTCCTTCTTCCTTCTTCACTCCCCTTATTTTCTGAGTCTATTAAGTCGTTCTGCTGATATAATTGTTAAAACCCCAGATAAAGAACTTTATATTCTACCTTTTGTCATAATGGAGAACACTGATGCCTTAGATTTTCAAATCACATTCCATATGAAGGAACTAGAGAGAGCAAAGTTACTGTTGCTTGACAAGTATAAACCTATACACATTTTATGCAAAATGGAGTATGTTTATCTTAATTACACATAGACAGTTGCAGTCACAACACCAGCAATTGGAACACTACACTTTGGGGAAGAACAAGAGGTGTTACACATCCTAGATAGAAGACTTGTCAGCCTACATATTGCAAAGAAAAACTAGCATCAATGTTGCACGGATGTGTTTGCTACAGCACTGTTGAAAATTACCAGTATTTTAGATGACTGATCATTTTCATAAATTTTGTGCTAATGTCACTAAAGTTTGTAAAGTGACTACATTGGCATAAAAGTATGTTATGTTGTTTATGTACTTTTCTTCATTGATAGAATCTTAAATTATTTCCTTCTTCCTAAAAATGCCTAAAATAAGTAGAATCAATGAAAGCAAAAGACACATAGGAAAATGAAAGATTAGTGTAAGAATAGCTCATTTAGTTGGTAGTATATCATTCCCATGAAAATATAGAAGCACAAGCAACATTGGTAAAATGTATTTAGCTTTCGCTTTCAAATTTATAGTTCCATTTGAAAATATTTTGAGATTTAAAATGAGTGTTGAGATCTACATACATTGTTAATATAAGTGGTAGGTTGGCAGTAAAAAGAAAGTTATAATTAACTTTCAAGATTCAATTATGTCACTCAAAATTTCTTACTAAATTTAACTAATCTTGAAGCCTCCTAATTGTGGGTCTGAAGAGAAGTGTCTAACGTTTTAATAATTAAGATTCAAAAATCCATAAGAAAAGAAATAACAGGAATTAATGTAAAATCACTAAGTCTTTGAGATCTATGTTTTGCAATTACAAAACTCTATTTTAGGGCTTGAAAAAACTGGAAAGAAAAGCAGTATTGTTTATGGTTGAAACACTCAAGGCTGTAAAAATTTCATCTCTCTAAATTAACCTGTAAATTCAAAAGACTTTAATTATAACTATTACTGGATATTTTAAGGCTGAAGGATGCATGCCTGCTATTCATCTAGACAGAAAAAAGAAAAGTCTGGACAGAAACTTGAGTGTGATGGGCTGCTTATTTATTGTATTATCACAGAGCATGCAGCACTGTACATATCTGAAGAGATAGCACAGCAAATCAAAGTGAAAATAAACCTAAACCAGAGTCAGGGATACAGAAGGATTTAGTGCATAATAAAGGGTAACTTTCACTGTGGGCTTAGAGATGACCCAATAGTTTTAGTGCTCTAAAGAGGAAGGCAGTGTTCAGGTTCATTACTGGTACTGGAATACATCAATGAAATGAAGGAAAAACAAATGTCTTCATGAATACTTTCTTTTATAAAATAAATGTATGCAGAAAAGTAGAGGGAGGGAGGAGGGAACAGGGATTTGTTCTTGTTGATTTTTGCTTTTGAGGGGAAACTGGGAAATATGACATGTAAATAAAGAAAATATCTAATAAAGGAAAAAAATTGAAAAAAATAAAATAGAAAATCACATAATAGAAAAAAAACCTGTAAAATAAATATGATTTTGCAAACATATGTCTCTTCGGATATGCACACAGTGATAAATATATCCTAAATAAGATAACCATGTTAAAATATTATTCACATTGCTAAGAATATATTTGATATTTAGAATGAAATAAAAATAATAACAAAAAATTTTAAATTGAGATTTGTTTTTAAACCGAGGAACAAAAAGCTGCATTGGACATTTGACAGTTGATTTAACCTGTCCAGTGGGCAAGGAAGTTATTTTATTTCATAGTAGTTCTCATCATGACAGTAATTAATATATTGGAAATGCACCATTGGGTAGGCTGTCAAAGAAAGAAAATAATTACCATCAAACATTTCATGTGTTAAAGAGCAGAAAAGTTTTGGGAACATTTCATGACTAACAGAAAAACAGAGCATCGAAGTGTATCAAGAATCAAGAGGGAATGGTGTGTTCCTCATTCGAGCATGGCACATTATTTATTTAATTAATTTACATTACTGATACTTTTGTTTGAAAACTGAAAATAGTGCCTATGGTTTCATTAAAACTTAATAATCCCAGAAAAACAACTATGTAAATACTTTGGAAGATCTTTCCAAATTTCTATTAATGAGATTCAAAAATGCATTTTCATTACTTATCAAAGTAGATAATACTTACCATGATAGCGAAGAAAATCTTCCTTGAGGATTTCATGGTTTATCAATAATGTGAGCTAACAAATAAGAGAAGTATTATTTGATTAAGCAATTCTACTAATGGAGAAACATTCAGCGGGGAGAAAACTGGTACGTTGAAGTTATTTCTGCATTCTCCTTTCTCCTGCAGCATTGCTGAGAACAACTAAAATATAAACTGGACCAAAATGTTCACCAAGAGAAAAAGGAAACAACAGTGTTTGGTGTGTGGCTGTAAAGATGGTTTATCCATTACAAGCATTTGCTTTCAGTAATGAGTAATAGAGATTGGATCCCAATACCTACGCAAGTAGTCATGTATCCTTCCATCTACTATAACCTAAGTCCTAATAGTGATGAATATGGGAGAAGCACTGGGCTTTGATAATTTTGGGTTTAGTAGACTAATTCCAAGCTCCAAATTCAGAAAAAGTCCCTGCTTCAGAAGAGTACATGGAAAGTAATAAATGAGGTACCTAATATCTTTCTCCAGTTTCTGTGTACACACACAGACATGGGAACACACACATGTCCAAATGCATGCACATATATGCACATTAATATAGCTTAAAGAAGGTAAGCCATCCACATATAAATATTATAAAATTAGGACAATATGAGACAGGAAGTTTGTGGAGAAGGAGAAGAGAAGGATTAACCATACCTCTAAAAGTGTATATAGGAAAATTAAATGTTATTCTTCCACTGCACAATAGGTTCACAATAATTAAGAAAATTTAGGTTTTTGATTTCAAGACACTAGGGATACTAAATAATCTAAAATTACACATAGGTTTATGAAGTGATGATTAGCATTTCAACATAATTTTACTGTATATAGTTTGAAATATTGTATTGTATTTTGTATGTATGAATACTGGTGTAGAAGAGGTAAAAGAGGAATGATTAAGCATTAGTGAAAAATTTAAAGCAGAGAGAAAGTGAGGAATCTGGGGGGAATTAGAGATGGGAGTAAAGGCAAGCCCAAAGAAAGAGGACATGAAAACCTCTATGGCCACCTAATATTTCACAATCCAACTTTAAAGAAACCAAGTGGAGGAAAAGTAAAATACATGTGAAATAAAATAAAAGGGATTAAAATATTAAAAGTTAAAGTGTTAGGCAGTGCTGCCTGTGCCTTAGACTACTCACTGCTTGACCCTACATGCCCTTGAGGGTTGGAGGTGAGGTGGCACAGACTCAATGACTCAATTCTCTGGGAGCAAGTGAGATACACAGCAGCAAACCCATCTAGACACTGCTGCAAGCTCCTTTTATACCTGCCATCTATGACCCATTGGTCCAGAGAAAATATCTTTTACAAACATCAGTTCCCAATTGGGTGGTATTATCTGCACCAGCAATCCTTGGTATTCCAGGTAGTCCTCGATTAGTTTCTCCTGCAGGAGAAAATTCTGCAGCTACATGGCCCCAATATTTACATAGAAATGAGCCTGCTGTTCCTGCTACCTGGTAGGGGTGAACATGGATAATTGCCTTCTAATGTTTACATGTATTATCAAAAAAAAATGTTTTTCAACCTCGGTCTTGAGAAGCTTCCTTTTGCATTGTATAACAATCAATGTATAATTTGTTAAAATGTTGAGATGTGACTTATTTCCTAGCCTTAAGAAGGCATGCATATTAATTCAGAGTATTGGCAAAAATGCTCTTGATATACCATGTCACAGTCATGATCTTACAAATTCTAGCCAATATCAAGCCCTACAACATTCCAGAATAAATGGGTCAAATGATGTATAGGCTCAACTCTATTTCAAAGAGCTATTGGCAATGAATTTTGCTGCTGGAAGAAGAATTATTCTTTAATGAAAATATGGCCACAGGTAGACCTTTCATGCTCCTATGGATAGCTACACACACACACACACACACACACACACACATATATATATATTCAGATATATCAAAACTATAAAGAACTAAATAATGTAACAAACAAGGTGAACCAACTAATAAATTGACACTGAATTTGAGTGGAACTCTGAGTTATGTTAAATAAAATAAATAGAAATAAAGAGACAGAGAGTCAGAATCAAAGAGTTAGAGAGAGAGACAGAGACAGAGACAGAGACACAGAGACAGAGAGACAGAGATGGATTGAGAGTATAGGTTCTCCCTGGGGTAGGCTTCTTTACTGATTATACAAGTATATAATAATGGAGTATTGGATATTGGTCACTTCTCAGTAACATAGGTGAATGGTCAAAAATATTTCTCCTATACTGTACATTGAATATGGTGTCTGCATTTTAGAGAAATTTTTATCCAGCAATATGGCTAATCTGACAATGGATCACATTCAAAGACTATGTGTATGTGATCTGTCTAGAATGCAGACATGTCCTTATTACAAATGTCTAAATGCTAACTATTTTGATAAACTTAGTTGGTAGAAAGAACCAGCCATGTTCAAAAGTACCATCTTATCGAGGAACAGACAAATTGATGAATCAGTGAAAGATTTGACAGATTGATTCACAAATGGATTTGCCCAGGTCACAAGAGAACTGCACAGGAAAGCAAGGTTATCTAAGGCTGGAACAAGAGTGGGTGACAGTTTTAGAGGGACAGTATTACAGAGACAGTTTGCAAGGAGACATAGGTGAAGACAAAACAAACCAGAGAGTGAGAAAGAGCCAGAAGATTAGAAAATATTGCCAAAGTTAGTATGAGGTCAGGCAGATCAATTTAGTCAGAAGCCAAGAGAAGCCAGGTTGAATCAGAAATTATGGAAGACTATATTGTACAGAGGCTAGACGTTTCCAGACCCAGGCTTAGGGATAGAACACACAAGGAAATGCTCTGGGCCCAGCCTAAGCTATGTATTAGCATGGCTTGGGTACAGCTTTAATTTCATCCTTTTATCTGAGAAAATAAATATTTATATTATTATTTTCTTTGGTATGAAGACAGTGTAAATTTATTATAATTTCAATGATCAGTATTATTTAATTTTCTAGAGTATTTAACACTATCGGAAAATTTTATTTTCCTAAAGCACTATCTTGAAAGATTTCCTCTGTATTTTCTAGGCTGGCCAGTGCTTTATATTTTAAATTAAGGTCTATATTTAACTTTAAATGGACTTTTGTGTCATTTTTAAAGACCCTTTTCTATATTTTGATAGCAGCAGGTATTGGCTTTATTTCTGACTCTTCTATTATGATGGTTTTTTGTTTACATATTCAATTTCATGAAAAAAACATACTGATTTCAAAACTATAAATCACTAGTACACTTTGGAGAAAGTTATTATAATGCTTCATCCATTTATATTTTTGTTTGTGATGGTCCTGCATATTGTTAGTTTGGTTTCTATATTAACATTAGATTTTTCAACTAGTTCCATAAAAATATCAGCAGAACTTGAATGCAATGACAATCTTTAGATAACATTGGCTATGAGATGTTTTAATAATAATAATATGTTTTGTAATCATATGTATGCCTTTCTACTTTCTGGTATACTCTATTATTTTATGTTCATGTTAATGTAATTACACAAGATTTTCCTTCTCTTCAACACCTTCAACAACTTACATATAAAACTTTTTATTTTCTTTACATTCTTTTCTTCTTTTCTTCTTTTCTATCATTTTGCTAATGTGTGTGTGTGTATATAAAAACAAATGTTTTTAGAAAAATACTCTGCCTACTCTGTATAATATTACTCATATATATGCTTACATGAATGTACACTTGCTATTGGACAACCAATTATTGTGCTTCTCTGGGGTAAAACTCTCTAACTCCCAGGATTCCTTAGTAGCCTATAGTTCTTTTTATCAAATATTTGTAGATTGAATATAGATATCTTTCATCTACTTGTTTAGTATCACTTCCCAGTACACCATTAACATTTTGATTATTGTTTTGATTTCTTTCTCCACATCTTTTTGACTATATTATTTTAAATCCAGTCTTTGCCCCATTCCGGGTATACCCTCCTACAGTTCCTTATCCATTCCTCCTCCCTCACCCCACCTCGTCTTCAAGAGGATGCCCCCAGACTAGGGCTCCTGACTCCCTGGGTCCTCAAGTCTCTCAATGCTTAGGTCCATCTTCTCTCACAGAGGACCTCAACACATTCTTCTATTTGTTTTTATTTTTTATTAGATATTTTCTTTATTTAAATTTCAAATGTTATCCACTTTCCTGGTTTCACCTCTGAAGTCCCCTGTCCTAATTCCCCTCTCCCAGCTCACTGACCCATGTATTCCTGCTTTCCCTGTTCTAGCATTCCCTTACATTGGGGCATCAAGCTTTCTCAGGATCAAAGGTCTCTCCTTCCATTGATGTCCAACAAAGTCATCCTCTGCTACATATGGATCTGGAGACATGAGTCCCTTCATGTGAACACTTTGGTTGGTGGTTCAGTCCCTGGGAGCTCTGGAGATAATTGGTTGGTTTATATTGTTATCTCTCCATGGTTAGGTGCATCAACTCTGAATGAACACAGAACTGGAAGTCCTCTACTATATGTGTGTTGGGGTCCTCATAACATTAGCTGGTTTATGCTGCCTCTTTGGTGGTCCAGAATTTGAGAGATCTCGGGAGTCCAGATTAATTGAAACTACTGGTCCTCCTATAGGGGGTCGCCCTTCTCCTCAGCTTCTTTCAGCCTTTACCCAATTGAACAGCAGGGGCCAGCTGCTTCTGTCCATTGGTTGGGTGCAAATAGCTGCAACTTACTCTTTCAGCTGCTTGTTGGGTCTTCCGGAGTGCAGTCATGCTAGGTAGAGTTTGTGAGTGCTCCATAGCCTCAATAATAGTGTCAGGCCTTGGGACCTCCCCTTGTGCAGGATCCCACTTTGAACCTGTTGCTGGACATTCTTTTCCTTAGGCTCCTCTCCATTTCCATCCCTGTAGTTCTTTCAGACAGAACAATTATAGGTCAGAGTTTTCAGAGTTTTGACTGTGGGATGGCAACCCTCTCTCCATTCGATGTGCTGTATTTCTGCTGGAGGTAGACTCTATAAGTTCCCTTCCACTACTGTCAAGCATTTCATCTAAGGTCCCTCCCTTTGAGTCTTGAGGGTCTCCAACATCCCAGGTCTCTGTTAAAATATAGAGTGTCTTCCCATCCTCCTACTTCCCTAGGTTGCCTGTTTCCATTCTTTCTGCTGGACCTCAGGGCTTCAGTCCTTCCCCTCACTAAATACCACATCAGGTTTCCCTCTTTTCACCCCTCCACACTCCTCCCCACCATTTATTTTCTCTCTTCCTATCCCCACTTGTGATTGCTTTCTTCTCCCTCCCAAGTGCAACTGAGGTATCCTCACTTGAGCACTCCAGCTTTCTGAACTTTTTGAGTTCTGTGGACTGTATCTTGGGAATTCTGCTGTATTTTTTTTTAATTTTTTGGCTAATGTCCTCTTATAAGTGAATACATACCATGCACATACTTTTGGGTCTGAGTTACCTCACTCGGGATGTTATGTTCTAGTTCCATCCATTTGCCTGCAAAATTCAGGATGTCCTTCTTCTTAATAGCTGATTAGTATTCCATTGTGTAAATGAACCACATTTTCTGTATCCATTCTTTTGTGGTGGGACATCTGAGTTGTTTCTAGCTTCTGGCTATCACAAATAAGGCCCATATGAATATAGTGGAACATGTGCCCCCTGTGGCATGGTGGGGCATCATTTTGGTATATTCCCAAGAGTGGTATAGCTGGGTCTTCAGGTAGATCTATTTCCACATTTCTGAGAAACTTCCAGATGGATTTCTGGAGTAGTTGTTCCAGTTTGCGACCCCATCAGCAATGGAGGAGTGTTCTTTCTTCATATCCTCTCCAACAAGTGTTGTCACCTGAGGTTTTGATCCTAACCATTCTGATTGTTATAAGGTGGGATTTCAGGGTCAATTTGATTTGCATTTCTCTGATCATTAAGGACTTTGAACATTTCTTTAGGTTCTTCTCAGGCATTCAAGATTCCTTTGTTATGACATCTCAGTTTAGTTCTATACCCCACTTTTGATTGGGATTATTATTATTATTATTATTATTATTATTATCATTATTATTGTGATTAGTTTTTTGGTGTTTTTTTTTTTTTTTTTGGTTTTTTCGAGACAAAGTTTCTCTGTATAGTCCTGGCTGTCCTGGAGCTCACTTTGTAGACCAGGCTGGCCTTGAACTCAGAAATCCACCTGCCTCTGCCTTGCCTCCCAAGTGCTAGGATTAAAGGCATGTGCCACCACCACCTGGTATATTTTTCTTGGCTGGTGATTAGCTTCTTGAATTCTTTATATATTTTGGATATTAGCCCTCTTTCGGATGTGGGGTTAGTGAAGATTTTTTTCCCAATCTGTAGGTTGCCGATTTGTCTTATTGACTATACCCTTTGCCTTACAGAAGCTTTCTAGTTTCATGAGGTCCCATTTATAATTCTTGATCTTAGACCCACTTGCTTGAAAGATCTTTATTCTTCCTTTCACTCTGATACAGTTCTGTCTTTGTTATTGATGTGTGTTTGTTGTATATGACAAAATGCTGGATCTTGTTTGTCTATCCAGTCTGTTAGTTTATGTCTTTTTATAGGTGAGTTGAGTCCATTAATAGTCAGAGATACAAAAGAGAGATAACTGTTGGTTCATGATATGTTTGTTTTTGTAGGTGGCTTTATGTACTTGTGGTTCTCTCCTTTTGGTTTTGTTGTGAGGAATTTAATATCTTGTCCTTATGTTGATGCAGGTATTTTCCTGGTGTTGGAATTTTTCCTTCTAGGATCCTCTGTAGGGCTGGATTGGTAGATAGATACTGTTTGAACTTTTTTTTTCTGGAATATTTTGGTTTCTCCATCTATGTTGATTGAGAGTTTAGCTGGGTATAGTAGACTAGGCTGGCATTTTATGTTCTTTTAGAATCTGCATGACCTCTAACCAGGCTCTTCTGGCTTTCATAGTCTCTATTGAGAAGTCTAGTGTAATTCGAATAGGTCTACCTTTGTATGCTACTTGGTCCTTTGCCCTTGCAGCTTTTAATATTGTTTCTTTGTTCTGTGAGTTTAGTCTTTTAATTATTATGTGACAAGAGGATTTTCTTTTCTGGTCCAAATAATTTGGTGTTTCATAGACTTCTTATACCTTTATAGTCATCTCTTTCTTTAGATTAGGGAAGTTTTCTTTGTTGAAGACATTTTTAGGTGCTTTGAACTGGGAATCTTCATTCTTCTCTATTCTTATTATTCTTGGATTTGGTATTTTCATTGTGACCAGAATACCCTGGATGCTTTGTGTTAGGATTCTTTTATGTTTTGAATTTTCTTTGACAGTTGTGACAATCTCTTCTATGGTATCTTCTGCACTGAGATTCTCTCTTCTATATCTTGTATTCTGTAGGTAAAACTTACTTCTGTAATTCCTGACTTCTTTCCTATGTTTGCCATTTCAAGTTTGTATCCATTTGTGTTTTATTGTTTCTACCCACATTTTTAGGTCTTAGATTACTTTATTCAATTTCTTCACCTGTTTACCTGTGTTTTCCTGTATTTCTTTCAGTGAGTTATTGATATACTCCTTAAAGAACTCTATTATCTTCATGAGATAGGATTTTAGGTCAGCTTCCTGATTTTCAAGTGTGTTGGTATATTTAGGGCTTGCTGTAATGGGAGAACTGGGTTCTGGTGATGCTCATGTTTATTGGCTATTGTTGCTTATGGTCTTGTGCTTGTCTTTAACCATCTGGATATCCCTGGTGTTTGTTGTTCTTGGTCTGGAGTCTGCCTTTGTTGTCCCTGGGTTGCTTCAGGTCTCCTGCTAGACTTGCAGCCTTGGCTGTAGCAGACCCCTTGTGGGGCTTCCAACTGGCTCCCCTTCACAGGGGCAGAGAAGCTAATGATCTCTTGCCCTGGCTGCTGTAGATCTCCTAGGAAGCCTTTATACTGTTGGGTCATCAGTGGATCATTCAACCTATTGTCCAGCTGAGTGCAGCTGATCCTCTACTGCTCTGAATATAGTGGGTCCTCAACTACTCTGAGTGCAGTGAGTCCTCTAAGATGGGTCAGGATATAGTGTCTTCACTGGATCAGACCAGCTAGGATTCTGTCCCAGCAGAAGGAGTGGAAGGGACAGAAGAGTGTGGTATTTGGGAGGGCTGGGGTTTTGGTAAGGGATGGGTCCTGAATCTACCAGGCTCCAATCAGCAGCTTCTCAGACTCCAGAGGGGGTAGTTGGTTCTTACCAACTGCTCTTAATGCAATGGGTCCTCTAGGATAAGTCAGGATGTGGTGTTTTCACTGGAGCAGACCAGCTAGCAGTTTGCTCCAGCCAAAAGGACCAGGCAGAAGGGGGAATGTGTCCTGTTTTTATTCTCTCTTTTTCAGCTTCTTTCCTATTTATTCTGGCTAAAATTTTATTGAAAATTATAATGTCTAAGGTGATATTATAAACATTTGTCTTAATATGTATTTTAAAGACTTCTATTATATTTTCATATTTAGTATCATACTATTGATAATTGTGGATTTATTTTATGTAGCTTTTATGTATAATTAACAGATTTCTTTGGGATTATTTTTTCTTGAATTAAATATTTTCTTTATTTCCATTTCAAATGTTCTCCCCATTCCAGGTCTCCCTTCCAGAAACCACCTATCCACTGCCCCCTCCCCTTGCCTCTATAAGGGTGCTCCTCTACCCATTCACACTCCCCTGACTTCCCTCCCTGGAATTCCCCTACACTGGAAAATTGAGCCCCCACAGGATAAAGAGCTGCTCCTCCCACTCATGTCCAATAAGGCCATCCTCTGCTACATATCCAGCCAGAGCCCTGTGTAAATTTTAGTTGATGGTCCAGTACCCAGGAACTATAGGGGGTCTGGCATGTTAAAAACTGTTGCTCTCCCTACAGGGTTGCAAATTCCCTCAGTTCCTTCATTCCCTTCTCCAACTCCTTCATCAGTGACCCCTCTGTTCAGGCCAATGGTTGGCTGCAAACATCTGCCTATGTATTAGTCAAGCTCTGGAATAGCCTCTCAGGAGACAGCAATATAAGGTTACTGTCAGCAAGGAACTTCCCAGCATCTACAATAGCAACTAGGTTTGGTGACTGTATATGGGATGGATACCCAGGTGGAGCACTCTCTGGATGGTCTTTCATTCAGTCTCTGCTCCACACTTTTTCTCCATATTTCCTCCTATGAATATTTTGTTCATCCATGAAACCCTGAAGCATCCAAACTTCGGTCTTCCTTCTTCTTGAGATCTATATGGACTGTGAATTGCATTTTTGGTATTCTAGACTTTTGGGAAAATATCCACTCATCAGTGAGTGCATACCATGTGTGTTCTTTTGTGAATGGGTTAACTAACACATCATGACATTTTCAAGTTCCATCTGTTTGCCTAAGAATTACAAGAAGTCATTGTTTGTAATAGCTGAGTAGTATTACATTGTGTAAATGTACCACAATTTCTTTATCCATTCCTCTGCTGAAGGACATCTGTTTTTTTCCTAGGTTCTGGTTATTATAAATATGGCTGTTATAAACACAGTGGACCCTGTGTCCTTATTATATGTTGAATTGTCTTAAGGGTATATGCCCAGGAGTGATATAGCTGGGGCCTCAGGTTTTACTACATTCGAATTCCTGAGGAACTGCCAAATTGATTAACAGACTAGTTATACCATCTTGCAATACTGTTCCCCTTTCTTCACATTCTAGCCAGAATCTGCTATCACCTGAGATTTTGAAATAAATCATCTGATCAGGGTGAGGTAGAATCTTGGGGTTGTTTTGATTTGCATTTCCCTGATGACTAAGGATGCTGAACATTTTCTTAGTTCTTTGTATATATTGGATATTAGCCCTCTATCAGATGTAGGTTTGGTAAAGATCATTTCCCAATCTGTTGGTTGCCATTTTGTCCTAGTTACAGGGTCCTTTGCCTTACAGAAGCTTTGCAATTTTATGATGTCCCATTTCTTGATTCTTGATCTTAGAGAATGAGTTCTCTGTTCAGGAAACTTTCCACTTTGTCCATGTGTTCGAGGATTTTCCACACTTTCTCTTCTATTAGATTCACTGTATCTGGTTTTATGTGGAGGTCTTTGATACACTTGGACTGGACCTTTGTATTAGGAGATAAGAATGGATCCATTTGCATTCTTCTACATATTGACTTCCAGTAGAACCAGCACCATTTGTTGAAAATGCTTTTTTCCCCAAAGAATGATTTTAGCTACTCTGTCAAATATCAAGTGACTGTAGTTGTGTGGGTTCATTTCTGGGTCTTCACTTCTATTCCATTGATCTACCTGACTGTCACTGTACCAATCCCATGCAGTTTTTATCATGATTGCTCCATAGTGAGGTCAGGAATAGTGATTCCCCCAGAAGTTCTTCATTGTTGAGAATAGTTTTCAATATCCTGAGTTTTTGTTATACTAAATGAATTTGAGACTTGCTCTTTAAAACTCTATGAATAATTGAGTTGGAATTTTGATGGGCATTGCATAGAATCTGTAGAATGCTTTCAGCAAGATGACCATTTTTACTATATTAATTCTGCCCATGCATGAGCATGGGAGATTTTTCCATCCTCTGAGTTCTTCCTCGATTTCTTTCTTCAGAGACTTAAAGTTCTTATCATACAGATCTTTAACTTGCTTAGTTGTAGTAACACCTATGGGCCTGTGTCTCTGTTCTGCTGCTGATGGCTGAGACTCTTCTGCTGGAGCCTGGAGCTGCAGCTCTCTGCTGAGGCCTGTGGCTGCACTGCATGTTAATTAAAAAGAGGCAATGCTTGAATGAGATATTTTTATTAAAAGAAAGAAAAAATAAGCTAGTCATGTAGAGAGAGAGAAAGGAGAGGAAGGAGAAGAGAAGAAAAGGAGAGAGAGAGAAAGGAAAGAAAGGAAGCAGGAGAACAAGAAAGCAAGAGAGAGAACAAAGAACAAGAGAGAGAGAGGAAGAAGGCAAGAAGGCAAGAGAGGGGATAAAGAGCAAGAGAGGAGAGGAAGAGAGCAAGAGAGAGAGGAGGGGGCAAACTGCCCCTTCTATTATGTGAGGCATGACTATCTGTCTGTGGGGCATGGCATGCCTGGCCGTGGTCAGATGACTAGGTGTAGGGTCTAGCTAGAAGGCTGAGAGCTAGGGGCATTGTTTACCTGATAGAGCACATAACTCCTCTGTGGGGCAGCTATGAGACTTTGTGACTGAAACAGGGGCCCAGATATTGCCAACTGGGTGGGTCATCAGGGTTCAGTCCTATTACTCGAACAAGCCTAGGTTGCCTGAACAGACCACTGCCCTCCACACACAAAGGTACATTATATTATTTGTACTGTTGTGAATGGTGTTCTTTCCTAATTTCTTTCTCAGCCCTTTTGTCCTTTTAGTATAGGAAGGCTACTGATTTGTGTGAGTTAATTTTATATCCAAGCACATTGCTGAATTGGTTTAACAGGTTTAGGAGTTATCTGGTAGAATTTTTAGGGTCATTTAAGTATACTATCATATCATCTGCAAATAGTTATATTTTGACATCTTCCTTTCCAATTTGTATCCCTTTGGCCCCCTTTTGTTGTGTAATTTTTCTATATAGAAATTCAACTAACATATCGAATAGATAGGGAAAGAGTAGGCAGTCTTGTCTAATCCCTGATTTTAGTGGGATTTCTTCAAGTTTCTCTCCATTTAGTTTTTTGTTGCCTAATGGTTTCCAGTGTTTTGCTTTTACTATGTTTAGTTATGGACCTTGAATTCCTGATCTTTTGAAAAGTTTTACCATGAAAAGATGTTAAATTTTGTCAAATGCTTTTGTCGGGCTTGATTTGTTGAGAGATATTGTGTAAATTTGCTTTTTTAGACTCTAATTAAGTGTTCCTATGGTTTTATTCTTGGAGTTTGTTTATGTAGTGGATTATGTTGATGGATTTCAGTATATTAAACCATCCATGCATCCTGGGATGAAACCTACTTGATCATGATGGATGATCATTTTGATGTATTCTTAGATTTGGTTTGTGAGAATTTTATTGAGTATTTTTGCATTGATATTCATAAAGGAGACTAGTCTGAAGTTCTCTTTCTTTGTTGGGTGTTTGTGTGGTTCTGATATCAGCATAACTGTGGCTTCATTGTCGGAATCAGGTAGTATTCCTTCTGTTTCTATTTTGTGGAATAATTTAAGAGTATTGATATTAGGTCTTTTTTTTTTTTTTTTTTTTGAAGTTCTGATAGAATTCTAGCTAAACCTATATAATCCTGGTTTGTATTTTTTTATTGGGAGACTTTTAATGACTGTTTCTATTTCTTTAGGAGTTATGACACTATTTAGATGGTATGTCTGAGCCCAATTTAAAATTGGTATTCGGTATCTGTCTAAAAAAATTGTTCATTTCATACATATTTTCCATTTTTCTTGCATATAGGCTTTTGTTGTAGGATCTATTGATTTTTTAAATTTCCTCAGTTTCTGTTGTTATATCTCCCTTTTCCTTTGTGATTTTGTTAATGTGGCTACTATCTCTGTGTCCTCTGGTTAGTCTGTTTGAGGGTTTTTTGTTGTTGTTCTTTTTTGTTTTGCCTACAGCACCCAGTATTCCCAGGTGGTCTTCCATCCAAGTACTAACCAGGCCCGACCCTGCTTAGCTTCCAAGATCAGACGAGATGGGGCACGTTCAGGGAGGTATGGCCCTAGACCTGTCTGAGGGTTTATCTAGTTGATTTTCTCAAAGAACTCTTGGTTTTGTTGATTCTTTGTATAGTTCTTTTTGTTTTTATTTTGTTGATTTCAGCCCTGAGTTTTATTATTTCCTGCCATCTACTTCTCTTGGGTATATTTGCTTCATTTTTTTCTAGAGATTTCAGGTGTGCAGTTAATCTGCTAGTTTGTGTTCTCTCTGGTTTCTTTTTGTAGCTCGGAGCTATGAGTTCTCCTCTTACAACTGCTTTGATTGTGTCCCATAATTTGGGTAGGTTGTACTTTGATTTTCATTAAATTCTAAAATGTCTTTAATTTCTTTATTTTTTTCCTTGGCCAAGTTTTCATTGAGTAGGCATTGTTCAGCTTCACTGTGTATATAGGCTTCCTCTTGTTTTGTTGTTATTGAAGATTAGCCTTAGTCTGTGGAGATCTGATAGGTTGCATGGGATTATTTCAATCTCCTTGTATCTGTGGAGACCTGTTTTGTGACCCATTATATGGTCAGTTTTGGAGAAGGTAACATGAGGTGCTCAGAAGAAGGTATATTCTTTTGCTTTAGGATGAAAAGTTCTGTAACTAAATGTTAAATCCATTTGGTCCATAACTTCTTTTAGTTTTACTGCATCTCTGTTTTGTTTCAGGTTCCATGATCTGTCTTTTAATGAGTGTGGAGTTTTGAAGGCTCCCACTATTATTGTTTGAGGTGCAATGTGTGCTTTGAGCTTTAGTTAAAGTTTCTTTTATGAATGTAGGTGCCCTTGAAGCATCTATGCCTTGGAGCATAGATGTTCAGAATTGAGTATTCTTCTTGGTAAATTTTTCCTTTGATATGTATGAAGCTTTTTCTTTATCTTTTTTGATAACTTTTTATTTATAGTTGATTTTATTTAATATTAGAATGGCTACTCCAGCTTGTTTCTTGGAACTATTTGTTTGGAAAAATGGTTACTAGTCCTTTACTCTGAGTTAGTATCTGTCTTTCACACTGAGGAGTGTTTCCTGTATGCAGGAAAATGCTGGGTCCTGTTTATATATATACTCTGTTATTCTATCTCATTTTATTGGGGAATTGAGTCCACTGATGTTGAAATATTAAAGAATAGTGATTGTTGTTTCCTGTTTTTGTTGTTAGAGATGGAATTATGTTTATGTGGCTATCTTCTCTTGTGTTTGTTTGTAGAAGATTACTTTCTTCCTTTTTCTATAGTGTAGTTTCCCTCCTTTTATTGGGGTTTTTCTCTATTATATTTTGTAGGGCTGGATTTATGGAAAGATATTGTGTAAATTTGGTTTTGTTATAGAATATCTTGTTCTCTCCATCTATAGTGATTGAGAGTTTTGTTGGGTGTAGTAGCCTGGGCTGGCATTTGTGTTCTCTTAAGGTCTTTATGATATCTGCCCAGTCTGGTGTAACTCTGCCAGGTCTGCATTTACATATTTCCTGACCATTTTCCCTTACTGCTTTTAATGTTATTTCTTGGTTTTGTACATTTGATGTTTGACTGCTATGTGATGGGAAGAATTTGTTTTCTGGTACAGTCCATTTGGAGTTCTGTAGGCTTCTTGTATGTTCATGGGCATCTCTTTAGGTTAGGGAAGTTTTCTCTTATAATTTTGTTGAAGATATTTACTGACCCTTTAAGTTATAATCTTCATTCTCTTCTACATCTTTTATCCTTTAGGTTTGGCCTTCTCATTGTGTCCTGGATTTTCTGGATGTTTTGGGTTAGGATCTTTTTGCATTTTGCATTTTCTTTGACTGTTGTGTCAATGTTTTCTATGGTATCTTCTGTTGTTGATGCCTGCATCTATGACTCCTGGTTTCTTTCGTAGATTTTCTATCTCCAGGTTTGTTTCCCTTTCTGATTTCGTTATTGTTTTTATTTCCAATTTTTAGGTCCTGGATGGTTTTGTTTAATTCCTTCACCTGTTTGATTGTGTTTTCCTGTAATTCTTTAAGGAATTTTGTGTTTCCTCTTTAAGGGCTTCTACCTACTTACTTGTTTTCTCCTGTATTTCTTTAAGAGAGTTATTTATGTCCTTCTTAAAGTTCTCTATCATTATCATAAGATGAGATTCTAAATCAGACTCTTGCTTTTTTGGTGTGTTGGGGTATCCAGGGCTTGCTGTGGTGGAAGAAGTAGGTTCTAATGATGACATGTAGCCCTTGTTTCTGTTACCATCATGGCTCTAGATGGGTCCCTCATGGTTCTGGAATTTGTAAAGAAGTGGTGGTCTTATTTGTGCTCACAGGTATGTCAGACCTCCTGGGAGACCACTATGGTATTTGTATATGAAGCTTTATGATTATTTTAATACAAAAATCTTGAACTTTATCATAGCTATTTCTCTACATCATTTGAAACAATTTTATGATTTTTTTCAATCATCTGCATTGTTATTCTCTTAAATATTGATTTCAGTATTACATAGTATATACTGGTATATCTGGATCACAAGTCATAGCATATATTTGAAGTAGTTCTTCACATATTTTATTAAGGATTTTGAATATAAAATAAGAAAGTTTAATAGTCTGCAATTTACTTATTAGTTTGTATATCCATATCATATTTTTCTGAAGGTAATGCTAGTTTCATATAATATCTTGGAAAGGTTCATTCTTTTTATATAACATTGTTATACAATGTTAGGAGTATTGACATAAGAGTCTACCTTATGCTTTCATCCACAACAATGATAGAATAAACCTTTGAAGTTTACAATAGCTGCAATTCAATATATTTCATAAAAAATTTGATAAAAATTATGAAAATATTTTCAGATCTATCAGATCTAAGACTTTTTATTTGGTGACTTTTTGTAGGAGCTTCAGTCTCATTAGTTGTTATGAGTATAGCAGCTGCTGTGTTGGTATTGTCATACATGTTGAAATGTACTGTTCATAAATAAAGTTCAGCTGGCACTTGATGAAT
Source organism: Montemys delectorum (assembly GCA_019843815.1). Lineage (NCBI taxonomy): Eukaryota > Metazoa > Chordata > Mammalia > Rodentia > Muridae > Montemys > Montemys delectorum. Next base: position 3,171 of record JADRCD010146968.1, on the reverse strand, counting down.
TACATATACTTGACTTCTTATAGTCATTTTTCTTAACTATGTAAATTCACACACATGGTAGTAAAACATATTCAATACCTCAGATGAATATAATATTCTTTTCAATGTCCACAACTAAAATTGCATTTTAATTATCTCTATTAACATGCTGATAGCTTTTTGAAATTGTCAGTGTGTTACTATTAACTATATTAGCTATCATGATGTGAATTTATTATAATTTAGATTATTTAAAAAGCATAAATTAAAATTGACAAAGGGACATATTTAATTTGATAGAGCCTTTATTTTTATACAAAGTTGACAACATTGTTATAATAAAACCTTTTGCAAATTGTAGTTTCCACTTCATCTCATAGTCCACACATCTTAAGTCCAAATATTTCTATGTAAATTAATCATGTTTTCACTTTTTCCTTCTGTCTTCCACATTCCCCTCTTTCTCTTCCTCCCAATGCATCCTCAATAATGTATTTCATTATGATATTTCATAAATGGATAACATATTTTTCTGCTTATAATTTATACAGTTCATGGGCCTCACATTTTCCTAATGCTCACTTCATGTTGGTTCCTTTTTTATGTTCATAAATAAACCTCCACATTGAAAACCTTCCTTTTCAATCCACTCCCTGCTTCTGCTCTGAGAGAAAGAGAAAACATTATGACCTTGACATTCAGTTCTATATATTTCATTTAAATTTTAGTATTCATCCTTCTAACAATGACATTGTTGTAGTGTAGCACAGAGGAAAGTTTCATTGTGTATGCATATATCCCATTTTAAGTAAAATTTTCTCTATTTTTTTACATTTTTAATTTTTTTATATTTTGAGATTATACTACAATTGTATCATCTCCTTCTTCTATACAAACTCTTCCATACATTTTATCTATTTCTCTTTAAAATTCATGGATTTTTTTATCAATTGTTATATATATATACATATATATATATGTGTGTATGTGTGTGTGTGTGTGTATCTACATACATACATGCAGACATGTAGATATATACACATTCATGTACGCATATATTCCCAAATATGACTTTGTCAAGTTTCTATAGTGTTACTCCCATGTATATTTTCAGGGATGTTCATGTAGTATTGGCTAATCAATTAGTCTTCTTGGGGTAATCTAACATTCTTGAGATGCTTAGAGATCTTTGTAAAAGGTTGAAAGGACTGGACTTGTCCAGTCCATATTAGAATATACAGAGTTGTTTTCCTTTCTCAGCTCAGGTTTCTGCAATCATATTGGATGAGATTTTCTGAGAGTTTTAGAAAACAAAAACAAACAAATACACAGCACACTTTGTGCTCCTTTTGCCTTTATAATATTTGTGCTCCCAATTCTGAAAACATTCTTGAGGCTTGCACGGAACACATTTATTATAGGTGTATTCTTTGGGACTGGACTCAATGACAACTCTTTTGCTTTGTTCTGTTTTTATTGCTTGTGTTTTTCTGTAATAATCTCCATATGCTGCAAAGAAAATGTCCTTGTTTAAGAATGTTCCATTTTTATTTATTTCAATCAATCCAACCATTGATAAAAGCCCAGGCCTTTTGCAAAACTCCCATTGTTTACATTGTTTGAAACATCTATCATGGGCAAGTTTGTGTAGATTTTCTTTTGTTCTGCCATTCACATTCTGCAAAGCTACAATATCTAAATATCCAGAGACAATTAAAAAAGAAATGTGAAATATACAAGTAAAAGCAAACTGGCCTGAGGTCTGAAGAAGGAGCAAAACAATGGCTGAAACTTATCCCATTATCAACATTGGATGACAATCTGGATACAGTGCCTGCTGGGTACTCAAGATCTATCCACAAGAAATTTACCGTTACTTTTATTTGTTTATCAGATCAAATCTGGGTACACCTAAGTATCCTGGAAGAGCCTGGTTTGGTATTGTCACAAATAATCCTCATTGCTACTCCTTGAATAATAAATATATCCTAATTCTCTGGATATAATTCTCTTTCTTTTCCAAAATAGGATGGATTTGACTGTTATTTACCTTATTTTTTATGAAAATTTAATTTGCAATACAATTTCCAGTCCTCTTTCTCACGATTCAACTCTTTTATAGTCTAACTTACATTTCCTCTCAAATCCATTGTCTCTGCACTTTACATCAATTAATATAAGGCAAATATATACACTGAAGATGTCTCTGTCAGAAATCCATAATGTGTCTTTGTCTCTGTCTCTCTCATATACAAACAAACACATACTCACACACATGAGACAGAGACACACACTGACAGACAGACAGACAGACAGACAGACAGACAGACAGACAGACAGATGAGACACAGAGAGAACGACAAGGCAGAGCAAGCAGTGGTAGAGAGACAGAAAAATGAGAGAGACAGTGGAAGAGAGACAGGTAAAGAAATATGGAAATACAGGAAGAGAGACAGAGAGAGAGAGAGAGGGTGGGGGAGAGAGGGAGAGAGGGAGAGAGAGAGAGAGAACAGGTAGAGAGCACCATTTAGTGTTGCTTAAATGTCCATTACATTAGGGATGAACAACTGAATTTGGACAAACTTTGAACATACTCATTCCTACAGAAAAGTGATTTCCTTTTCTTAGCAGCCATTACTTTCCTAGCATGTCAATTAGTATTGTTATAATCAGGTTTTGATTAGGCAGTCATATTGTTGCAATTTCATTGGTTCAACTTTCTTATTACAAACTTATAGTAGGTATCCATGTGCTTTGCCTATTACAATAATTTTGCCCCTTCTGTGATGACAGATGGGGTTTAGGTATAGAGATTGCAATCTAGAAGGACTGACTAGTATTGGTACTGGGCTCAGTTATGTTCTGTATTTTTCCTCTTTTTTTGACATTTTTAAATGAATATTTTATTTATTTATACTTCAAATGTTATCCTCTTTCCAATTTTCCCCTCTAGAAACCTCCTATCCCATCCTGCCTCCCTCTGTTTCTATGAGGGTGCTCCCCACCCCTACACACACACTCCTGTATCCCTGCTCTGGCATTCCCCTACACTGGGGCAATAAGCCTTCACAGGACCAAGAGTCTCTTCTCCCATTGATGTCCAACAAGGCCAACATATGTAGTTAGAGCTATGGGTCCCTCTATGTAAATACCCTTTGGTTGGTGTTTTAGTCCATGGGAGATTGGGGGGGG
>JADRCD010146967.1:0-16165 GCA_019843815.1 Montemys delectorum | reverse complement strand
AGAGAGAGAGAGAGAGAGAGAGAGAGAGAGAGAGAGAGAGAGAGAGAAGAGGAGAGAAGAGAAGTATGTTAAAGAGAGGAGAGGACATGAAAAGACAGTAAATGGGGGCATTTGTCTACTCCCCGCCTCAGTGTTTAGTCTTAGTCTTATGCAGGCCCTGTGCATGCTGCTACAGTTTCTGTGAATTCACATGTGCATCAGTCCTGTTGTTGTCCAGAAGGCTTTGTTTCCTTGGTGTCTCCTATCCCTTCTAGTTCTTATAATGTTTCTGCCTCCTCCTCTTCCCCAGAATTCCCTAATCCCTAAGTAGAGGGATCTGATAGGGACATCCCATTCAGGACTGAACATCCCAAGGTTTCTGCATTGTCCAATTGTGGATATCTGTATTTATTCCGATCTCCTGGGAGAATAATAGTCTCTGATGATGGCTGCACATAGGAAATTCATTAAGAGTCATTTTATTGCTGCACTCCTTTATCAAAACAGTAGTATTTTGTTTTCCCCAAAGACTATGGCCTATCTAGTCTCCAGTTCTTGGACACCCAAGCAATGCTGAGCATTGATTCCATCTCATGAAATGATCCTTAAGTCCAATCAGACAGTGATTGGTTACTTCTACAACTTTTGTGCCACTACTGCACAAGTGTATCTTGCAGTCAGGTGACTGTTGTTGATCACAGGGTTTGTAGCTGAGTTGGTGTTTACCCTTTTCCTCTGCTAGTGTACAGAGTACTTTCCAGTACCATAAACACTAGTCAGTAGGGGTAAAGGCTCTAGGTACGCATCAGCTTGACTTCTCCATGAGTTATGTCAATGAGTTATGTCAGTGTTATCTTGAGCAACAGGGCCTTACCACAAGTTTGTGGGGATTGACCAATAGCCTGAGTTATTTAGGGGTTTCCTGGGACCCCCTTTGGCCAGCCACTTGCTTAGATGTAACTCATTCCTGGCACTGGAGGTTTCATTTGGTGACAAGAGATATCTACTCAGGACTTCATCTCCCCCATTATTTGGTGACTCCATTTAGATTTTATGTCATATAGGTATATATTTTAAGAAACTTCTACTGTAGTATGTCTTCATACAACCTCTCAAATGGTCCTTAGTTTTAGCTGTCCCTTGCCATATCCCCTCTCTTATTCCCCTCTTCCTTCCCTCTCTCATTTAATCCTCCCATTCCAGTCCCCCTCCGCCATTTATAACTATATACTCTATTTCCCCTTCCTATGGAGATCCTTCCCTCTCCCTAATCCCTTACTCTACACCTAAACTCTGGGGTTATATGCATTGTAGCCTGCTTATGGAATACTTAACAACTAACATCTACATATAAACAAATACAATACACACATTTGTTTTTCTTACCTCGTTCAGAATAAATTTTTTCTAGCTCCATTCATCTACTTACAAATTTCATAATTTCGGTTTTTTGTAACAGCTAAGTAATAGTCCATTCATCCACTGACAGACATTTAGTCTGTTTTCAATTTCTGGCTATTATGAATAAAGCAGCAATGAATATGAATAAGATAGGTCTCTGTAGTAGCATGTAGAGTTTTTTGAGTATATGCCCAAGAGTAATATGTCTGGGTCTTTATTCAGGTACATCTATTCCCAACTTCCTAAGATAAACTCACTAGAAGAAATATTAATGCAGAAAAAATTGTTAGTATGGTCTTAAATTGTCTTCATGGAGTGGCTGTTGGTCAGAAAGGAAACAGTAACAACCATATAGAGGCAACATCAGGCAGCAGACATTATTAACAGGGTGATAAAAATTACCATCAGCAGCTGTGGTCACCAAATGCCTGAAGATGAAATACTCAGGAATCTACATAAGCTATGTAGTATGCTGAATAAAAGCCATCAATGTTAGCCATGAGTTGACATTAGATAGGTGGCAAATGAGCAAATTTCATTTTTTTTCTCCTTTTTGGGGGGGGGGAGAGTTACATTTTTCAAAGATGTCTAGAGCCAGTGAGATGGCTCAGCAGATGTCATAATTAGGGTTCATATTGATATAATAAAGACCATGACCAAAAGCAATTTGGATAGGAAAGAGTTTGCTTTAGTATAGAGCTTACAGTACATAATTTGAGGAAATCAGGGCAAAAACTCAAGTCAGAAACCTGGAGGCAAGAGCTGATGCAGAGGCTGTGAAAGGGTGCTGCTTACTGTCTTGTTCTCTATGGCTTGTTCAGTCACTTTCTTATAGCACCCAAGACCAGCTGCACATGAGTGGTACCATCTCATCGTGGAATAGTCCCTCTCATGTCAATCATTAATTAATAAAATGCCCCCAAAGACTTGCCTCCAGTAAAATGTTATGGCTATATTTTTACAATTGTGAAATAACTCAAGCTTGTGACAAGTTAACATACTACTGTGAGCTTGGTGAGTAAAAGTACTGGTCCATGCAAGTCTAATGGCCTGAGTGATCCCTGGAACTTACATACTTATGGAAAGAGAAAACGAGTTCCCAAAAATTGTCATTTGACCTCCACACATGCACCATGGCACCCACAAACATACATATAAAATAATAAAGGATGTCTATGGTATAAAAGACAAAAATAAATCACTAAAAGGGTGTGGATCCTGAACACTGGGAAACGTGACAACTAGACACAACAGCAAGTCCTAGACAGTGTTCTCAGAAAGAGAAGGTGTATGTGTCTGCTACTAAAACTGAAATCACAGGCATGACAAATTTGAGGAGGATACTTGATTCGTGTGAAAATACCAGTAGTGGGCCAAGCAAGATGACTTATGAGGTACAAGCCCTTCATATACAAGTCTGATGAGCTGATTATTATCCACTGAACCCAGGGGAAAACTCCAGTTTGGGGTGCCTTCCTACAGCTAGATGGCCTGTAAGACAAGAGTATTGCCCAGACACTCATGGTCCAGCTAGCCTAAAATACACCACTTGACAGAAAGAACAAGAAAGAACCTCTCTCAACAATATGGAAAAAGAGAATTTGCTCCCCAAAGTCTTTGGCCCTTCACACCTGTGCTGTGACATGTTTATATGCATTCTCTGTAATACCACCCTGTACCACACATGCTTGCACACATGTATACATACACAGGAATGTACACATGGGGACATGAACACACAGGCATGCACCCACACCTAAATAAATAACTTTTAGGAATTAAAAATAAAATCATACTTTTCTGGTATGTCCTGGGTATCCTTTTCCTCTACAGCTTATTCCCTCTAACAAAAAACAAAGCTTTTTTTTTTTTTTTAGATGTTTTCTTTTTACAATATCTCCTTTCCCAGGTTCCCCTCCAAAAGAAAAAAGAAAAAAAAATGAAATAAAATAAGAAAAAAAATAAAATAAAAAAACCAAAACCTAAAACAATCCCCTGTTCCCTCCCCCCTCCCACTGCTCACCATCCCACCCCCTCCTGCTTACTGGCCCTGGAATTCCCCTACACTGAGGCATAGAACCTTCACAGGGCCAAGGTCCTCTACTCCCATTGATGACTAGCTTGGTCATCCTCTGCTATATGCATGCTGCTGAAGCCATGAGTCCCCCCATGTGTACTCTTTGGTTGAACTTTTAGTCCCTGGGAGCTCTGAGAGTACTAGTTGGTTCATATTGTTGTTCCTCCTAAGGGGCTGCAAACCCTTCAGCTCCTTGGGTCCTTTCTCTAGCTCCTTCATTGGGGACCCTGTGCTCAGTCCAAAGGATGGCTGTGAGCCTCTACTTCTGTATTAGCTGGGTACTGTCAGAGCCTCTCAGGAGACAGCTACCTCAGGCTCCTGTCATCCAGCACTTATTGGCATCCACAATAGTGTCTGGATTTGATGATTGAATATGGGAAGAATTCCCAGGTGGAACGGTCTCTGAATTGTCCTTCCTTTAGTCTCTGCTCCATAGTTAGCTTCTACAACTCCTTCCATGGGTGTTTTGTTCCCCCTTTTAAGAAGGAAATAAGTATCCTCACTTTGGTCTTCCTTCTTCTTAAGGTTCTTATGGTTTGTACCACCGCAAGTATAGAATGAACTTTTATGGGATAGGTGTATATAGGATTATAGAATAATCTCAGAAATAAATTGTGTAAAAAAACAATAAAAAGGCAGCTGTGCTACCTTCAAAGAACTCTAGCTTGCTAAATTCAGCAAGACTCAAAAATGAATGAACAATGCATCTCAATGGGAGAGCTGTGATGCCCATGTCCAAGTACCAAACACATGGTGGCTTGCCATTTGGGTTTCCAAGAAAGCAGTGCCCTTTCTCTGTACTGTTGCCCACCTCAGCTGTTCCTTGTATGTCAGAATAAAGCACTTAGAAATTGTCATTGTGGTATTGAAAGCCTAAATCCTCCAAGCTGTCATAAACTTTTAAAGACCATCTGAAAATGTAACTCTGCGATATCCAAGAAGGTAGTAGTTCTGCCAATGGCTAAAACCACAGCTCTCTCAAACCTCTACAGCTGTCTCAATAAAACAAAGACTTGAACTTTGAAAAAAATAAAATCATACTACAGAATAATTCGATGAACTCCTATATACAAGAGAATATCTTATTCTTAAGAAACATATACGTTGATCAATGAAATTGACAATGAAGATGTAAATTCACATACCTATAGATGTATAAATTGTATTGATGTCCAGTGTCCAGAAACACATACTGGAAAAATGACAGCACCTTCAACAAATGGTGCTGTTAAAACTGAACATGTAAAAGAATCCAAATAGGCCTATACTTATCACCCTATTCAAAACTCAACTCCAAATGGATCAAAGACTTCAATCTAAAACCAGATAGATTGAACCTGATAGAAGAGAAAGTAGGAAATAGCCTTGAACTCATTGACACGGGAAAAGACTTTCTGAACAGAATATCACTAAGCAGGCACTAAGATCAACAATTAATAAATGGGACTTCATGAAACTGAGGAACATGGTGGCGCATGCATGTGACCCTAGGGCTTTAAAGGTTGAGATAGGAACATCAGGAGTAGAAGGGCCGGTTGGGCTACAAAATGAGATCCTGTCTTAACAAACAAAACAAATACAGAAAAGAAAAGCATATTATCGGTTCAAGTATTAAGATACAAGGCAACACAATCTGGATGATTTATCTTTAAAATGGTTCAAAATGCGTTTGAATCTTCCTTGCACATACAGAGCTAGAAAGTGAGCCACAGGGAAAATAACAAGCAGGAATATTGGTTAAAGAAGCACAGGGATGCTGGGTAAACATTTTCTACTCTTCCAACTTCAGATTTCTTAAAAATTATGAACTGAAAGCCTTGCTCAAACAGCATGCCTAGGAAGAAGAGCATTCCCATCACCTCCTGGCACATGTACTCATAGTGTAACACAGTATGCTGAAAGCTATCATGTGGCAAACTAGCAATTACTGTGTGCCCACATTTCAGGTGAACTTGATTCTGATTAATGTAGTAGGTTGTCTTGGTAGTCAACTAACCTGCCTTCAAATCAAAGGCAGTGTGGTACAGGTCATGGGATTGGGTTCACTGTAAAAAGCCTCGTTTCCAAGTCCCCAGGTGATACCTGACACACACAAGCACTAACTTTGTAGCTTGGGTACAGAAGATAAATGAAAAGTCACACAGTAGCTCCTTTGCATTTGGCCCAGCAGCAAGGTTTAAAAGGACAGACAGGCTGTACGGCATAGAAGGTGAGATGCTTAAATGTCATTCCCCATTGTGAGCACCTATCTGTATGCACAGCAACCAGCCCGCGTTCCAAGAAGAGGAGAGCATTTCACGGAGGGAAATGAGAATAAAAGGCTGTATCCTGTTTTACCATTCCCAGGAGATTCTGCGAAGTCTCCAAACAGTTTAGATATTGTTCGCTTGGGTGACCTAGGTATTGTGACACTCTCCAAACCAAAGGGGAATACAGAATGTTCGCATATTTCTCATCCAGCACGCAACTGTTTGCATTCCGAAGGTAATACTCACCTTCTGACATGCCTCAGGAGAAGCCCTGCTGTCTGCACATGCTCTCAAAAATAAGCTCTTATGAAAGGCTAGTCAAAGTTTTATTTCCTCTAAGAATTACATGAAATAAAACTTCGGGGATTTTAAGTTTTCGTTTGTTTTGGTTTTGTTTTCCTCTTGTCGCTTTGATTTGTTTTGTTTGAGGTATAGTCCTACAGAGCCCTGAGTAGCCTGGAATCCACTGTTACCTTTTCAGGCCTCAAATTCTTAGCAATCCTCCTGCTTCAGTGACCCTTTCCCCACCTCCCATGCAGGCCAACCACTGGGATTAAAGCACCGTTATTCATTATTAACTGCCATGCCTAACTAGTAGGACATTTTTTCAGTTTATAATATTACGTCAAATAAAGCAACTTTGCTATAATTTCTCTTTGTCTTTTCCATCATTTTAAGGTACATTTCCTATACAATTGATTGTTTGCCTCTTTTCTCCCCCAGGATTGGAGACTGAACCCAGGACCTCTCACTTGCTAGACAATCCCTCTTCCATTGAGCTATATCCTCAACTGTAAGTTATCTGTCTTCTGCATTTTTCTCAATCACGAAACTTCAGATGAGATTAAGCAGCGGCTCCAGTGCCGGTGGAGATAAGGAGGAATGCTCACTAAACAGTCAAGTGCCACAGAAACAAAGAGATAGAGAATAGGGGTGCTCAGAGGATGGAGTTGGCTGGTGTTACAGTCAGAGGACTCCTCATTACCACCACACACAATCCTCCAGCACCAAGACGGGGTGATTCTGAAGTTTTCAGGCTTGGCAAACCTCTGTGTGCAACACTGTTGCAAGGTTACTGCCTCAGAGGACACCCAGGATTGTTAATGCCAAATACCAAGTCTATGTCGCTACAGGTAACTTCATGAGGAACTTGCCCAAATCATACACTCCAAACCCCACCACCTTTCATTTCTTATGCACAAAACCCACATCCTGGTTGACACACTTCTGTTAGCAAGAACAGTTTAGAAAGAAGCAAAACTGCAGGAGCCAAGGTTAGTACACTTAGGTTAGTACATTTAAAGACTGCCCTGGATCCTGGAACTTTGTACTAGGTCATAATGGGTTGGGTCTTTGTTCTTATTTTGCCTGTGTTTAGGGCATATATAATTGATCTAAGGTAACAATAGTGCTTCCAGCGTGGCATCAGTAGTCTTAAGTTCTGGGGCCTGTTATAGCAGTATGTGTTTATTTCTGTTAGCAACCATGCATCCTCCACTGCCAGCCCTACTTTGGTGACAATGGGACCATCAGGCAACCCAGTGACAAGACAGGTCATTAACTGCCCAGAGGCAACACATTGACATTGTCACCTCTATTGGATGTCCCCCTGCACAGGAGCCACGGTCTATAAAGGGGCACATTCCTCCCACACCTTCTTTCCTTCTCCCCTTAAAGGCAGCCTCTGTGTCCCCGTTGCTCCTCCCTTTTAATAAACCTCCACATGAGACCTGTTATTCGGTGTGATTTTGTTGGAACCCGGTACCTAGTTCCATTAATTTCCTTATAAGCCTTTGCCTTCATAGAGTCACGGTTCCAAGTTCATAAAGTGTAACAAATTCAAATTTCACCTGTCCCTATGTATCCTGAGGAGAGAGGCTGAGGTCCTATGCAGGGCCTGGTAGACAGCAGTGTACTAATTGTTGGTGCTTCCACTGGGATTTTACTGAAAGTTCTGTTAACCTTCCCTCAGCTGAGGAGACAGACTAGCTTCCTCCACTCAAACTGTCCTTTTCCCATCTTCATGTTTTTCTTTCAGATTACTAGGAAGTCTCAAAGGCCTCTGAGATTGTACATTTACATGTCTAGTACTTCTTAGAAGATACTTTAAGGCAGAAATAATGTCTTTTGGCTCTGGCCCTTAGAAATGTGCTTAACTCAGAACCATTGTTCGTTGAAACAATTGGTGAATGACTTTATGGATAAACCATCTTAATACCTACACCATCTCTTAAATGAAACTTGTTCTCTGTGGGCTGAGAATAAAGTCACTCACTCAAGTCAAATAGCTTTGACCATAGCTGGAAGTCTGTATCCAAAAATCGAGCTTACAATTCATTTCTTGGTGCAGCAGAACTATCAACTCTCAGGTTAGCTATGATGGAGGTAAAATCCTTTGGTGATTTGAAGGTCATTGAAGTATAGCCTTATTACAATGAAATCCAATGTCTAAAAATTGCTCTTATTTTGGGCTTGTACCACAGTAAGAGCCAAGATTTTAAACTCTACTAAATACAAAACAAACAAACAAACAAACAAACAAAAAGACTTTATATATTTATGTTCATTTAAGAAAATACTAGCAGTGATGTATTATTTTGAAGTATACAGTTAATATGTTTGGAGTTATTTAAAATTTATATTGAGAAAAATATATTTTCTCTATTGCTGTAGACGAGCATCTACATAAGACTGTTAAATTGATTGTCATTTTATATCAAACAACTTTTATAATACTTATTTTTATTGTTATAATATTTTATAAATTTTAAGGAATATGACAAAAAAGATATTGTAGATATTGAAGGGAGTGTCTCTGGGAGCAGTGGGGGTACAAAAGGAAAACAAGAATGTGATTTAATTCTATTTACTTAAAATATATTTTTAAATGTTAACAAATTCAGACAAATTGAAATCATGTAACTTTTCTCATCGTAATGCAATAAAAGTTTAAAAAAAAAGAAGAAATGTGCTTAACTAAAAATGCATTGGCATTTCTTGGGCACCAACCGAGTGTGCTGGTCTGTAACCATCACCCTGAGCAAACTCACTGTTACATGAATGTCTTCTCAGTCTGTCTCTGGGACATAGCAGTTTTTACTGCATAATTTTAATGTCACAGGAGACAAAACCAAAGCACTGAGAAACTGAGAGTTTAGCCTAAGTCCCTTAGTAAGAAATAGAGCTCAACATTTGACCACAGGCTTGACTCTCAGAGAGCCTGAACCTTATTCATCTTGGTATTTTACCACTAGAGTATGATGTTTCCAAACATTTGGATGTACATCTGTGTTCTGAAGAGAAAGGATCAGGTGAAGGACACATATCACAATCACAAAATTCAGCAACGCTCCTTGGGCACACACCTTCCCTCTAGATCAGTGGTTCTCAACCTTCCTAATGCTATGACCCTTTAATGCAGTTCCTCGTGTGGTAATGACCCCCAACCATAAGATTATTTTCATTGTTACTTTATAACGTAATTTTGCTACTGTTATGAATTGTAATGTAAATATTTGTGTTCTTCTAGGGTCTTAGGCAACCCTCATGAAAGGGTAGCAGCCCATAGGTTGAGAACCTGCTCTGGCACTGGTCTTAAGTGCTCCTTAACCCTAAATGAGAAAACTGAGTCTTAGGGGCCAATCCACCCGCCCAGCATCACTTGCTTAAGTTCCAAAACTTTAATTCACATCACAGTTATACTGAAAGTTTGTGAAAGTACGTCCATGTAGATCTTATGCCAGGGTTTTCTTAGTTTTCTGGGGTTCATACATTGCTAGTAACTTCCATCATGGTGCTATTAAGAGTCTGAATACAACATTGAGAGGCAGAGCCTTGATCCAAAGCTCATCTACAGTCCAATGCTAGGCATCTTTCATCCCTCATCACCAATTAAGATAATGCAATGTTTCATTGTTCTGTACCCAGCTTCGAATGGCAGACACCTGACCATAGTGCCCATTTGTAAATGTAAGAAATGTTATTTAAAGTTCAGTGAGATAGCTTACTGAGATTGAAGCATAAATACCTGATGTCTGTTCCCAAAACCTACATGATGATGGGGGCCAACTCTCACAATCCACTCCTAACTTCCACGTATGGCCTCACACACAAATAAATAATTGAAACAATTAGTTTAAGTTGGCTATCTAGTTGTAAGGCAAAGGTGACTGCAAAGTGTCCACCAACATTTACAGAAAGAGTCAGGTACTAGGAGGAGAAATTCTCCGAGCTAACACAGAGAATTGGCTCTAATAGCGAAACCTGAGCTCATGTGCTTGAATTTCTGGGTTTTATTTAAGAAAACGGACAAACATTTGAGCATTATATAAGTTGACGCTAAATTGTTGAGCATTATTCTGAGTAAAAAGTAATTGGTCATGAAAGACAGAATAATAGATTTGAAGTATAAATTACCCTCCTCCACTTTGAATCTCACCTTTCTTTCCCCTATCCAATCAGATAGTCGGGTCTGTGCTCAATTCACTGACCAGAAGAAAGAGAAAGGCAGGATAAAAAGAAAGTGGCTAATTATACCACTATGGTGTGTCTTGAAGTCTATCCCCTTGGGAAAAAGCAAGGGGAAAGTCATGGAATGAGCAAGGCCTTTTTTTCCCAAGGCTCACAAAGGAGTCCCTCAGTGTGGGAGGCTGAAACTTCAGAAGAAGGTTATGGAAGCAAAGATCTGTGTTCATGGAGAGAGGTGCTGAGGCCCGTGTTCCTGGAGAGATCTCCGAGGAGCCAGAAAGGAAATGCTACACCCTGTACATGAGAAGCCAGGCCACGAGCACCTTGGAAGCTTCCACAGCATTTAGAAGGACCATAAACAACTTGCATACAGGAAAGCAAACTAGAAAGCAAGGGAAGGGTCACTCATATGACAGGGGCCATGCATGAAGAGCAAGGGACTAACAACGTACAGAATGCTGTCACCCACAAATGACACCTTGGTCAGATGTATTTCAGTGAAATGCCTTAGATAGTATGATCTTATCTAATTTAAACACCTTTCCTGCAAGACAATAGGACTCTAAGATTAACTGAAAATGGTCCATAAAATTAAACTTGTACAACTGACCTTGTGAGGTATGTTCAATAATAACCTCAAGTAAGAGCAACCTCTAAGCTCATGCACTCAGTGAGAAGTCCTAAATAGTATTTATCACCTCATGGGGAGAGACAAAGATTTCAGGAACTCCAGGAATTCAATAGGAACTAATATATGAAAATAGTAGTTTCGGTTCTTATTTGACTATAATATCTAAGTCATATAGAGTGTTACGTTCTACAAGCCAAAGTCTTTTCCAGAGTGCTTGAGAGATGCCTCAGCATTTCAGAGAGCTTGCTGTTCTTGCAGAGTACCCTTGTCTGGCTTCCTGGTGGCTCACAACTGCCGTAAGTCCAGCTCCAGGGAATTAAATATTCTCTTCTGGAATCTGAGGGCAGAGCATGCATATGTGGTACACAAAGATATACATGCCATCAAAACACTCATTAACAGTAAATAAAAAGAAGTTGGACACCATAAGACCTACAGAGTTAACTCACCTAGGAGCATGGGGGCTTACAGAGACTAAATTATCAACCAAAGTGCATGCAGAAGCTGGACCTAGGGACCCTTCACATTGCAGAACTTCATGTGGGTCCTCCAACAGCTAGAGCTGGGGTTGTCTCTGACTCTGTTGCCTGCCATTGGATCTCCTTCCCCAGACTGGGCTGCCATGTCTGACCTCAGTGAGAGAGGATGCACTTAGTCCTGCTGCAACTTGATGTCCCAGAACTGGTTGGTATCCAAGGAGGAGAAGAAGAAGGGGAAGTGGGAGGGAGGGATTTGTGAGGGTGGGACTAGGAGGAGAGGATAGGGAGGGGGTGTGGGACATGGATATAAAGTGAATGAATAAACAAATTAATGAAGAAAGTAAAAGAAATGATTTTAAAATTTTTTACAGTCTTTTCCAGCTAGACATGGTGGCTCATTCCTGTCTCAGTACTTCAGGGGTTGAGGCCGGGGGATTACAATGAGTTTGAAACTACTTGTGCTAGCCAGTGAGTCCCAGTCGAGCCCAGGCTACAGAGTGAGATCTTATCTAAAGAATACATTAAATAAAAACTTTAAAGCACCAAAAATGTCTTCTCAGTTTTACCACAATGTTTAAATCTTAGAAAACAAGAGACATGACCACGTGATGTTGTTTCAGGGTTTTACTTTGTGTATTTCCCCCAATACCATGGTGTAATTTAAAAATGACATAGCCCAAACTTGTACATAAAATCTTGTCAAGTTTTTAAGATTTTTGTCACTAAGGACAGAGATCAAACTGTTTAAGAAATATACATACCAGTGCATTTTATACTTCAGTTGCAGAGACTGAAATAGAACATAATCAAATGGGGATTGAAAAAGCTCTCATTTGTCACTAGAAGCCATGAGCAGTGAGTTTGTATTCTGGTTTGCAAACAGCACCCCCCCCCAACCCCCGCCGCTTTATCCTTTCAGCTAATTATTTTCTACTCCCAACTGACCTCACGACTGTAAATACAGCCACTGTGGGCTCTCTGACATCCAGGGAGACATCTTGGGGACACCGATGAAACTGATAACAGACCATTTTATAGGATCTTAAAAGCTACTCCAGGCTCCATTAGACTTTCTGTCATGCATATGATGAGGAAAAATATACCACCCTAAGAGCCAGGGATTGTGGCTCTGTGACAGCAGAGGCTATTGTGCACGGGGAGCTTTGGGACACTGTCTCCACCTTACTGTTTATGCTCGGCTGGCTGGTGGTAGTTTCAGGTGCAGTGTCATAACAGAAGGGGCTTTGTGATAGGCTCCCAGTGACAAGCAAGAGCTACAACTGGTGGCTTGACAAGAAGGAGAAGCTCAACAAAGGCGAATGACCTGCTTCAGTCTCTCATTTCACTGTAACATTCCCTTGCTCCTATACAGCTCAGCTTAGCATGATAGAGTCCGCATTCCTCTGAGACACAGCAAATAATGGGCACCAGGCTGAGAGGGTTAAATCTCGTTCCTTTCTGTGCCCACTTTGAACTGCCTTTAAACCTACAGATGCTTTGCAGAACTTTCCAAAGCAAACTGAGAAAGACACACTTCAAAATGAAATACGTTCCTAGATTAACATTTTACTATTACCTGTGTGTCTGTGTGGGCACATGTTAGCCATGATGTGGGTCCTGTCTCTGTAGGTCCTGTCTGAATAACCAAGAATCTATTAAGCAAGTTTCCTTGGTTTTTTTTGTTTTGTTTTGTTTTGTTTTGTTTTATAAAAAGAATGACTTTTCATCATGTAACTCTCAATTCAAGAGATGCTTTTTATAAGTGCCCAGCACTCAAGGTTAGACTGCATTCCAGGGGGAAAAGACAGAGACAAAGATGGCGAACAAGCAGTATGGTCACTGAAATGCATAGCCAAACAGCAAAAATGTGTGGATATATTATTATCAAAGCTGTGCATGCTTCCCATTGAAAAATTTCCAGAGGTCTCCTTTTTCAGGAATTATTTTTGTTGTCTATGGTTCATTGTCAGACTAAATCACTTAAGTTTCTTTAATCTCTTCTCTACCTACCTATCTATCTATCTATCTATCTATCTATCTATCTATCTATCTATCTCTATGTGTATGTATCTAATCTATCTCTACCTGTGTGCATGTATGTACATTTATATGTACTTTGTATAATTTATCAGTATAAAATGACTTCTTGAAACTTTGTCAAACAAACAAGCTTTTTGTCCCTCTTCCTTCTATCTTGACCTTCCTCCTCCTCCACTCTCAGTTGGATCCCTGTCCCACTACTCTGTGTCCCACATCAGGTCATCTGCCTCCTGCTATTTTTTCTTCTCATCCCATCCCTTATCTATCTATGATTCCTTTAGACCACTGAACTCTTTGGTTATTCTATGTTGTACACTCACATATAAGGACTTGGAGCTAGAAACTGAAAAGAGAAAGACCAAGTGGCATTTGTCTTTCTGGATCTAGGTTAACTCACTTAATATGATCATTTTTTGGTTCATCAATGTACCTGAAATTTTCAGTTTCCTTTTTCCTGCTGAATAGCATGTTGTATATCTGTAGCACATTCTTATTATCCATTCATCTGTTGAATGATGTTTAAGTCATACTCTGGCTATTGGCTATTGTAAATAGGATGGCTATAAACATTACTGAACAGGTATCTGTAAAATAAAATGTCAAGTCCTTTGGGCATTGCCAAAGAGTGGTATAGCTAAGTCATACAGTAGCTTTATTTTTAGGTTTTGTTTTGGTTTTGGTTTTGGTTTTGGTTTTTTGGGTTTTTCTTTTTCCATACATCCATGTTTACTGCACCAGTTTGTGTTCCTGCCAACAGTGAGTGATGGTTCCCTCCTCACCAGCATTTGTTGTCAGTTGTCTTGTTGATCTTGCCCATTCTAGTTGGGGTGAGATGAAATCTCAAAGTTATCTTAGTTTGCATTTCCCTGATGGCTAAAGACGGTAAACACTTTTATAAGTATTTCTTCACCATTTTTGTCTCTTTTCTTGATAATGCTCTGTTTAGATCCCTAACAAAATCCCCAGTATCAGAGATAAGAAACTTCCTTCTGAAGGGTTCGTCAGCATAGTCCATGCAACTCCTAAAACAGTATAGGCTATAGATGTAGCTCTCAGTTGCCTCTCAGGGTTTGAGAGTGGCCCCTATTGCTGAAGACATCATCACATGCTTAGGATGCTCGACTTGGATGACTCAAGCTGGATATGACCTGAAAGTCTTTTCCCACGTTTCCAAAAAATACTATGTGAGCTGTCAAGGAAGGGAAACAGTCCTATGCCATGTCCTATGAACCATGGTAATTATGCACATGGCAAGATATGTGTACAGATATAGTAAGTAGCGCTCACACGTTGGTGGAAACCAAGAGCTGTCTAATTGTTATTAAGGGCCATTCAACATGAAGGAAATCATGCCCAGTGCTGGAAACCTAGCCAACTTCCCAGGGCTAGTGAGGTCATGGATCTTAGAAAAGAATTTATTGATACCACTTTGCAAAAAGCAGGATAATGCCTAATGCTCACAGATAAGTATAGCTACCACCCCCCATCAAAGAAGCTTCTTGTTATAGTAAATGAAAACCACCATAGAATACCACCCCTGAGCCGGGTAGTGGTGACGTATGCCTTTAATCCCAGCACTTGGGAGGCAGAGGCAGGCGGATTTCTGAGTTCGAGACCAGCCTGGTCTACAGAGTGAGTTCCAGGATAGCTAGAGCTACTCAGAGAAACCCTGTCTTGAAAAACCAAAAAAAGAAAAAAGAAAAAAGAAAAGAAAAGAAAAGAAAAGAAAAGAAAAGAAAAGAAAAGAAAAGAAAGCCACCACTGAACACAAAGAGGAGACGAACAGGAGTTAGAGAGGTGGCTCAGTGGTTAACATCACTAACTGCTCTTCCAGAGGTCCTGAGTTCAATTCTCAGCATCCACATGGAGGCTCACAACCATCTGGAATAGGATTCGATGCCCTCTTCTAGTGTGTGTGAAGAGAACAACAGTGTACTCACACTCACACAGATAACATAAATAAATCTTTAAAAAAAAAAAAAAAAGAGGAGATGAACAGATCATAGGGAGCCCAGAACTAATGGGAATATCTACATCACAACCTTCGTATCTACAGCTTAGAGAACTCATGGAAAAGCAGATATAAAGATTGTAAAAGCCAGAATATAAGAAAGTCTACAGTGAAAGTGTCTCCTAAATATGGCTGATAAACAAGACCAAAATAATAGCAGTATCAATCAATGTTAACATAGATGGAGGAAAATTTTATGAGCTCTAACCCCTAAACAAATATCTACCGGCCACTAATGGCTGAGGGATCAGTCCAGTTATTGGTTGTTCAGTGCAGAAACCAGGATACACACAGACAACAAAATGGGACTCAATGGGTTATATTTATATCTATTTGAACACAAACACACACACACATCGGTAATAAATATAATCAATGAAAAAGAGTCCATCAACTTGAAAGGGAGAGTGCGTGGGAAGAGCTACAGGGAAGGGAATGGAAAGTGATACAGATCTATTTCAATTAAAAGCATTTTTAATGGTTTATTTTCTAGTTACTTATGTGTAGATATAGGTGTGTACAGTGCCCACAGAGTCCAGAAGAGGGCTTCAGATGTAGATGCTGAGAACTGAACTCATATCATGGAGCTCTTCACTGTTGAGACAACTCTCCCATACCTAAAACTACTGAGATCTGCTACTGCTCTGTCCCTCCCCGACACACACTTTTAATGGTCTCACTATGGCCTGGTATTAGCTTCATAATAATCATCTTGCTCTTTTATTTATTTATTTATTTTGCTGGTGTGTGGGTGTGTGTGTCTGTGTGTGTGTGTGTGTGTGTGTGTGCGTGCGTGTGTGTGTGTGTGTGTGTGTGTGTGTGTGTGTGTGT
>JADRCD010146964.1:39820-59941 GCA_019843815.1 Montemys delectorum | reverse complement strand
GATGATGATGATGATGATGATGATGATGATGATGATGATGATGATGAGCTACACAAACCAAATCAGGTTCCAAAGTGTCAAAATCAAGATTTACATATACCCAAATGATTTATGACCATCATTTGTTTGCTATTTCCTGCTATAATATTTTTGCTTCTTACGGTTATGTTTCCTGAGCTATCATGTCCTTTGAATGTGTCCATCCCATAAAACTCAGAATTGGTAGCATAATAATGCAAAAGTAGAAATAGGCTTGATGTATATTCCTTGTCTATTTTCATTATGCAGGGTGTCTGAGGAAATGAAAAGTTGAGAAATCAGTTTTCATAGTTATTAAGTGAGTCATGTAAGTATAATTATTGAGGTCCTCTATACATGGGAAAACACAGGTAAAGCAACTAAGAATGTACCAATATTACTAGGGGGCAAACCTTAATCACCCCAAGTCATTCCAGAGACTACACCAGGCCCTTCATCTGAGCTAGAATTAGATTTCAAGAGAGCAGTCACCTTAGACGTCATTACCCACAATTTCCTATCCTTACATGCAGTAGATGACTCCATTAGTCTTCATTTTTTAGATTTTCAGTTTCTAGACTTCATAAAAGAAGAATTTGCAAATAAGTTTTTATCATCATTAACAATACTATCGCTAAAGGGCATATGTGAAGTTTTATGATGGTTTAGCACATTAATATTTTACAATCAGGCTTTAACATGCTTTTATCTTTTTTACACAAGATTAATATCCTGCTTGAATTAGTTTTATTACATGCATTTTCAATTTCCACTAAGCTGATTTTTCTGTACTAGAATTTCAGATTTTTTTTTCTTTCTCATATGTAGGATTTAATATATTATCCACCTTGAATTGTTTTCTTTTACAGTAATGGAAGGATTTTTTTGTGTTTTGATGCCATTCACAGTGTCATTCCATTAGTTAAATCACATAGCTAGTGTTAAATTTTTCCTTTAATACAACATTTCCAGCTTTGTTCTCTTTGAAGTCTGTTAAATTGCTGCCATGCCCATCAGAACAAAGGACGAATGTAGATTTAGCTAACAATCTCCTAATTTGATAAACAGATCTGATCAATAAAGCAATTCAGAATCACAATTTCACTTCAGGAGTGGGTGAGTTAGCCTTTCATCAAAACAATGCCAAAGTAGTACGTAATATTTGAAGTCAGCTTAAAGTGCCCAGAAACATTGTGAAGACCTCAGAAATAAACTGAGTCTTGGTAGGGTTGCTTTTTGTTCTAAGAATATTTGTTGGGCTAATATGACTTTTATTTAATTAGCTGAGTATAGAACGCCTCACACTTGGGTTTTTGGGTGAACTAGCAAAGGTTAGAAGGCAAATCATAGCACACGACCATGATACCCAGACATCAAAGGAGTCATGAAAACATCGATTGAAATTCGATCGTGAAAAAAGTCAACTATTATGTTACTGTCTGCCATTTCTCTAACATCTGTTGTGGTCTGTACTGTTATCTGAGGCAGTCTCTATCAAAATATATTTCTCCATCAGACCTGTCATAGCAAGCTGAATATTTCCTGCCCCACTGCTATGTGCCTAGAGAGAAAACTCATTTTGATATTCAGAAATATAACTTTAATAGTTGAAAATGATTTCACATTCTCTCTTACTAGAAAAATTTGTAGAGTAGAACCGGTAGCACCTAGATCCTGAGGCTTAAGTCTTCTTCATACATGCTGGCTAATGAATAAGAATGTCAGATGTGAATTAAACACATAGACAAAGGGCTCAGTGAACCTACCATCAACTCTTATTACCTCAGCTGGTTGTCTTACTTCCCTTGTAATTAATTTACCAATAAGACATAGGTTAAATTTAGTTATAAGCTCACCCTCCACTTTTTGCTTTTCTTTCCTGAACTATTCAAGCAGAATAAAAGAGACAAAAATCTCAACTAGCAAAATCCTCATTCCTCCAATCCCTTGGCTAATATTAAAACTAATCTAAACATTAGTTCCCAGTTGAAAAATCTATTTACAGTACAAAGCATCTGTCATTTTATTTCCCCATCCAAAGAAGGAATGACAATTAGAGACAGAGGATTTTGATTGGCTGGAAAATCTAGATCAACGATTTCCTATTTTCTATACATTAAATGAATGAAGTAATATAAAAATACTTTAGTAGGAAACTTTATATAACGAAAATCCATTTCACTCAGCATATCTGTTTTATTCCACAAGATCTGTACCAGACAAGACTTATGTAAATAAAGGCAAACCACTTGCCCCACCTTTCTCTCACACAAATAAAAACTGACTATTTGGAAGTCAAACACTTTAATGTGGAGTTAAGAAGAATCAAGCTTCAAGGTTTTTTCTTCCAAATAGAGAAAGTACAACAAAATAGTACAGTAGAAGCCTTCATTCTTCCATGAACCCAAGAGGCGAACATCTGTTAGCAGCCAGCATATTCGATAACTGTTCCTAGTGTGATAGAGACAGAAAGGCCATTTTCACATGAAATTGTTAGCGACTTTCTAAACGTTGTTAGGAAAACTAAGTGTTTCCTTGCATACTAACTACTTTGTTCATAACCAAGATGGTGGAGGCAAGGAACAATTAATATGATGTGGATTGAGAGAAAACACTGTGTCGAGGTTTGAATTATGGTGAGGCAGATAAGGTAACTTAACATGCTTAAGTGCCAATTCAATTACTACTTGCCACTCTCTGTTGTACTTCATATTTAATTATTTCAATAAACCAGTATGAGTGATCTTTATCATTTCCATTCAAATCCTCCCTGCATTCTTTCCTTCCCTGGACACATTCTTCTACTGGATTTGCAGCTAGCTTATTATATAGTTTTAGAAAATGGACAAAAAAAAAAAAAAAAAAAAAAAAACCAGAGAGCTGATAATAGTTAATGGTAGATATTTTCTCTGTAATTTTAACAAACAGTGCTTTTAAAATGTAACAATTTACCCAGGCAAAGAAACCTTTTGTTCAGCCTTTTGTGATGACTCTATTTTAAAGTTCAGCCTTTGCTGAGGTGTGGTTTCTCTATGCTTGTCTCTCACTTGTGTTTATTCGTTCTAGGCAACTGCATGTGCCTCTCAGTGTGTGTGTCCTGCAACAACTTTTCATCTTTCTTTTGAATTGCTGATATTTCCATACTCTCTACAAATACCACAGGCACAGGAGCTACTAATTTCTTATTGATAACTGGGTATAGTGAACAAGAAAGGAATATGTCAGTAAGGACATCTTCATCTACATTGATCGCCAAGTAGAGGACTATGAGCAAGCCATATATATTTTCTGTTCATGCATATTCAAATGTCGAGACATATAAGTAGATGGCATGTATGTCATCTTTATTTATAGGTCTTCACATGTGTAGGGGTGCAAGTGAATTTACAGGTCTGAGGTTAATGCCAGATGCCTTTCTCATCTCTTGCTGAACCTAGAACTCATCATTTAGAGTAGTCAGAAGAGTCTGTTCTGAGGATCTTTGTGTCCAAATCTAGTGTTTCAGGTTTCCAGGTGGGCATCCACAGCCGTGCTGATTTCATTTGGGTTCCTGTAGTTGAACTCCACTTCCAGATACTACTTCAGCAGTACAACCATTGCCCCAGACTTTGGCCCGTGTGCTTCTGTAATTACTCCATGCTCGTTATTGGGTTTCCAATTTTCAAAACTGACCTTCTTGAAATTCTAGGCTTGTATAATATTTGCAATTATGACGTGTATAGAATATCAAGAAAACAGAGAACTTTTGAGCCCCTAGACACTAAGGTCAGCAAGACTCTGCCATATTTTCACCTTTTCCTTTCTCTCTTCTTCATTCATTCACTGAGAAAATGTCTTATACTGTAAGCAGGCTGACTCCAAACTTACTATGTTACTCAGACTGGCCTTGAACTCTTAGCAGTCCTCCTATTTCTGCCGTCCTACTCTCTACTTTCTAAAAGTGCAGGCACAGGCTATCATGTTTAACCCACCCTTCCTCTTTTTGTAAAAATAAATGGATATTTTCTTTATTTACATTTCAAATGTTATCCCCTTTCCAAGTCCATGAAGAGGACCATGACAACCAGTCACATAGTAACAGCATTTGAAGCTCCTCCACATGCATATAAGGCATCCCTAACAGCTCAGAACAAGGCAATAGAAAGTTTCTGCTCTTAGACTCTAATTCATCCCAAAATGCTATCCTGTCCACAGGAATAAAGGCTCAGGAATTACTTTGTCAAAGATTGTCTGTGAGCATCTGTCATATAAGAGCTGTAACACTTTTGAGGAAGAGAGTTCTTTCCCCAAAGCATTTCCTGCTGGAAGCTGCTCAAGCCGAGGCCTTGGCTCCTAGCTGCTGCCCCTGCCAACCACAGAAGGGACCCAGCAACTTGCCCAGATCTGACTCCCTTGTATAGCATCCAGCTGATCGAGAGTACCAGTGGTCTCTGAAGATTGACTCTCCCTCCTCTTTAGAAAGCACAACTCTTTGGCCACTCTGGCCAAGACAGAGCTCTGCAGATAGTGTCTAGTACACAGGTGGACACTCAGCCATTCTTTTTTATTTATTTTTTCTTTCTTATTAGAGGGGACTTTGAGACATGTAGAAAGAAATTATAAGAACATTAAAAAAAAAGTCTTCCAACTTAGTCACCCCTTGTTATAGGTAAACACAAGAATGAAGAAAACCATAATAATATTTTTAAAATGGATGCATGCTTGTATGCTTTTCTTGAACACCAGATATTCATAAGTCCTTATGTCTCAATTCACATCCTTTGTTTCTTCTTGCATGTCCCTCCTTTGTGAGGGATGTTTCATTAGGAATGGAAGCTTAGAATGGTGGTTCTGGTTTTGCCTTATCACACTAGTTGGGATTCTGAAAAATATGCCCTTAAGAACCAGAAGCTGATCCGACTGGCGAGGATTTTCCACTCAATTCCTGTATGAAAATGAAATGATAGCTAATGAACTTCTAAAATCAGCACTGTATTTTTAAATTTCAATTTTGTATAAAAGGAGGGGTTCAACTTTATCATTTAAAAATATTTAACTACATTTTAAATACTTCTTTGTATCCACAGATGAGTGTATCTCACCCCTTATTAAAGAAACTATCTTTAGAAAGAAACAGCTGAGATCATTACAGAAAGCTACAAATTACACAAAGTTACACAGAGGACAAGTTACGATAGGTACCCAGTTCCAACTGATGTCCACCACACAACTCCAGTACTTGTGGTTCAGCAAGCATCACAGAAGGTGGCCTGAGAAGATCCAAAAAGCCAGTGTACCAAGAAATGTGCTTCAAGATGATGTCTTGTAGCTATGTCAAGGAAGCTACACCCACGAAGCTATACCGTGGATTCCTTAACAAGGCTTATACAGGCAAGATGTCAGTTGATATATCAGAATGGGAGAAATCTCATGGATCTCACCCCTAAATTAAAAGCTATAGACAATTAACAACTGCACAGAGAAAGAGGAAAGAGAGAGAGACAAAGACAGAGACAAAGACAGAGACAGAGACAGAGAGAGAATTCGTGGTCCTAGGGATAAAATGCAACAGTGAAGGAATTGAACAGGTTATACTCACATGTTGATTCGTTATATCTGTGTAAAAACCATGATTAATGAAGAGAAGACAGTGAATTTGGTGGGAAGAGAAGTATATATTGGAAGGGTAGGAGGGAAGACATGTGGGGAGAAGTGATATAATATATTTTATTAAAATAAATAAAGAGAAATGTCTAGATCCTTCAGATAAAGTAATGGAAACCAATTTTAAGGATTTGTAGTTTCACATCCAGAATTCGCCATTTTTTTGGAAGGAAGTAATTATAACCTTGCATTGTTATGACTGAGAGCGTGATTGTCCTATCTGGATCCTGTGTTCATGCATACATCTAGTATCTGCTGGCTTGCTTCTGCTACTTCTTTATTTAGAGTCTCCAACTCTTAGCCATGATCTTTGCTAAGATGTCTGATAAAATTGAAATTTCAGGGGCTGAATAGTTAAGTTTCTATGTGTGTACTAATTCTACCCCCTGAACATTCAGCTCTGAGCCGTGATCTTTGCTAAGATGCCTGCTAAACTTGAAGTTTCAGGGGCTGAGTAGTCAAGTTTTTAATGTGTGTATTAATTCTACCTTCTAAAGCCAGTGTTAAACAGGATTGGTCTAAAACACTTTCCACACATCTATAGACATTTTTTCCACAGCTAAGTTGTGACTAATTTAAAGATTGGCTTTATTTTTTTAATTGCAGTCCCTTGCACACTGAGCTGAGTTAAATGAGTGAATTAATAAAAATAAAATTGAAGACCTCCTACATTTTAATAAGCATTTCCCCCAAATCCCCCAACTGCAGAGGCATATAGAAGAATCTTGTCTAACTTAATTCACATTTCATTACCAAGAGGCTTTTAAAGATAATTTGGCTTAAGATCTCTTAGTCACTCCAAGATTACTATCAAAAGGAACCTGACAATATTACTAAGAAGAAAACAACAATGCGTCCTCATTTTGAAAAA
Organism: Montemys delectorum; assembly: GCA_019843815.1. NCBI lineage: Eukaryota > Metazoa > Chordata > Mammalia > Rodentia > Muridae > Montemys > Montemys delectorum. Next base: position 53,409 of record JADRCD010146964.1, on the reverse strand, counting down.
GAGAAACTTTATAAAAATCAGAAATTGCATCTCTCCCCAGGGATGGAAGCCTACTGATTAGATGGGAGATTTCCTAAAATAGATTTCGGTAACAAGCCACTAAAGCTGTCTTGAATGACTGATAAAGGAATGAAAGTTTTAAGATCCTTCGCGGGCATCAGTCCTGCATTTTAGAGTGTCCCACTTTTATTGTACTGATTAATCATATGCTCAAAGGAAGTTGGCAGAAGCTATCAAAAGCCAACCAACATGATTTGAATGCCAACCTCACAAAATGATCAGTGTCTCATGGGGAGTATCATAAAATATGCCAAAATGGACCATTCTAATGCCCCCTGAAAGAATTATTCATATTCTTTATCCTCTTTTAGCACATGAGTGACAAAAAGCAGCGGAAATCTCCAGACCCAATGGCCTGGGCACAGAGTTCCCTCAATGAAGGAAGCAGAGAGAGGTAAGAGTCCTCTACTCCAGCTTTGCCAGTGTGGTTCTCATTTGATAGAGGAATAAACCTCTCAGAGAGAGAGAACTATGCCTTACTATCATTTCTTCTTATAGTTTGGTAGCAAATTTATAAGGAACATGCTCTTCTCAAATGAAGGCCCCTTAACTTTTTAGTTTGTTTGTTTTAGAGTTATTGTGGGGAGAGAGAAAAAGCCATCAATCTAAACTAAATGCTTTCTTTAAATATCTAAGATCATCTTTGAGCAATAGAGGGTTCTATTAATCACTAATGAACTCCTAAATGGCACCTTCAGCTGAAATAATGATAGGTAAAATTATACCGTGACACAGTGAGTGACAAAAACATCCCCCTTACCTAGTTTCACAGGGTGTTATTGAATTGCAAGGCACTGATTTAAAGGAATAAAATAAATAGCTAATGGCCCTTAGAGAATCAATCCCACTTTACTGTATGTCTATTTCTGTGTATGATACATATACATGTACACATATACATTCTTTTGCATAATTTTGACAGTTATTTGCAGTCCTTCAAGTCACAAACATCCACCTTCTTACCTGTCAAATCCCAGTGAAGAGACACATTTACTTTTCTGCAATTAGGACAGTGGTACTTATAAAGCTGGAACTATATATAATTCTGGTAAGCTAAAAGAAAAACAGTTAGCCTCGAAGCAGCAGTATTATTTTCAGAAGTCATCAAGTCTCCCACTTGTTTTAAATGGAATTGGAAACTATTTGAGAGAGAATGTAGCTTCGCAATGTGATTTCTGTACCATATTCACAAAATGATTTCACAAGAATGAGTACTCACCCTGTGCTTTTGAAACAAGTGTTGCTCATTTTGCAGAGTGTTTGCCAAAAAGGCTCTAAGTTGCCTTTGTATGGTTGGAGTCACTGAACCAGTTTTTGGTCTAGTTAACTTTTACCCAAGGCAACTGGATGAGGATGTATCACATTTGGTGATCATGGGTATCTTTCTAGGAATGGCTCTTTCTTTTCATGGTTTCCAACTTTCCTTATTCCACTGCCTTGCATTTGTTATTTGGTCATAGCCTTTCTGACTCCTTTCTTCTGACTTAGCTAAAGTGATGGCTTGTACTGGCCTCTTATGAACAAAATAACCTTGATTTCATAAAGTCAAGGAGCTAAGCAACCAGCTCTGGTTGTGATCCTAGAGAAGAATGTCACTGCATTTCATGAGGAAAGTTCTTAGCTAGAGCAGCAGGATTAGTAGGATTAGTAGGAGTAGTAGGGTTAGTAGGGGGAAGTCTATGTATTGCATATATTAAGAAAAGCTCAGTAGGGCAGTGGTGGCGCACGCCTTTAATCCCAGCACTTGGGAGGCAGAGACAGGCAGATTTCTGAGTTTGAGGCCAGCCTGGTCTACAGAGTGAGTTCCAGGACAGCCAGGGGTATAAAAAAAATAAAAACCTCATTGTGGATAGTTATCTTTCATGATTTCCTCATGGCCTGCCTTGTAACTAAAGCTAATCTTTTTATTATTATCATCTTACTGTTAATTTTAACATAAGTTTTAGTATTAAAAAGAGCAGAAGCAGAAGGCTCTGAAGTCATCACCTGTTACCTCTTTGAACTTCTCTTCATTTTTACTTTTTTATTTTTTTATTTTTTTAGAAACATTGTTCCTTTTTCATAATGATTTCTGAAAATACCAGGGTTTTAGCATGGCAGTACCTGCTGCCTTGGGTGAAGAAAGTTCTCTCAGACAGGATTTTTTTGCAACCCTGTCCCATTGGAGGGAGGGGCTCAGAGAAAGGAATGAACAGTCTAATTATGAAAGCTTTAGATTCTCTGACTGATCTGGCTCTAAATGGAGTTTACAAACAACTTTGCAAGTCAGTCTTTGGGTGAGGTAGCCCAAAATTGTTCAGCAGGGTTTATTCCCACAGGTGACCATAGCTACAGTTTCTTGTATATAACTTGAAATCTTAGTATTTTTGAAAAGGATGAGTAGCTGGTAGAGAAGAAATTAAATCTGAGAGAGTACATGGTGAAGTTTGCTGGAGTCTTGGGGCTCCTTTCTATCTTTGATTTTTGTTACTCTTCTGTCAATGAAAATCTCTGCTGTTTCTTTTTATTTGTTTCTTTTTATCTTCTTGATTGTTCTTACACCTCTAGACAGAATTTTGCTCTTCATGGTGGCAAGCTATCATTAAGTTTTTCCTTGAATAATGCTTTGTCAGCTCAAGTCCAAGTGGATCAGGGACCTCCACATCAAACCAGATACATTGAAACTAATAGAAAATAAAGTGGGGAAGAACCTCGAGCAAATAGGCACAGGGGAAAATTTCCTGAAGAGAATGCCAATAGCTTCTGCTCTAAGATCAAGAATTGACAAATGGGACCTCATAAAGTTGCAAAGCTTCTGTAAGGCAAAAGACACTGTCAATAGGACAAAATGGCAACTAATAAATTGGTAAAAGATCTTTACCAACCCTATATCTGATAGAGGGCTAATATCCAATGTATACAAAGAACTCAAGAAGTTAGACTCCAGAGAACCAAATAACCCCATTAAAAATGGGGTACAGAGCTAAACAAAGAATTCTCAACTGATGAACACCGAATGGCCGAGAAGCACCTAAAGAAATGTTCAACATCCTTAGTCATCAGGAAAATGCAAATCAAAACAACTCTGAGATTCCACCTCACACCAGTCAGATTGGCTAAGATAAAAGACTCAGGTGACAGCAGATGCTGGAGAGGTTGTGGAGAAAAAGGAACACTACTTCATTGCTGGTGGGATTGTAAACTGGTGCAACCACTCTGGAAATCAGTGTGGTGGTTCCTCCAGAAATTGGACATAGTTCTAACAGAGGACCCAGCTATACCACTCCTGGGCATATACCCAGAAGATGCTCCAACATGTAATAAGGACACATGTTCCACCATGTTCATAGCAGCCTTATTTATAATAGCCAGAAACTGGAAACAACCCAGATGTCCCTCACCAGAGGAATGGATACAGAAACTATGGTACATCTACACAATGGAGTACTACTCAGCTATTAAAAACAATGAATTTATGAACTTCTTAGGGAAATGGATGGATCTGGAGAGTATCGTCCTGAGTGAGATAACCCAATTACAAAAGAACACACATGGTATGCACTCTCTGATAAGTGGTTATTAGCCCAGAAGTTTGGAATACAGAAAGAACAACCCACAAACCACAAAAAACTTAAGAAGAAGGAAGACCGAAAGGTGGACATTTCATTCCTTCTTAAAGGGGGGAACCAAATACCCAAGGAAGGAGTTGCAGAGATTAACTATGAAGCAGAGACTGAAGGAAGTACAAGCCAGCCTAAATATAGCTATCTCCTGAGAGGCTCTGACAATACCTGACCAATACCGATGTAGAGGCTCACAGCCATCCATTGAACTGAGTACATGGTCCCCAGTGAAGGAGTTAGAGAAAGGATCTATGGAGCTGAAGGGTTTGCAGCCCCTTAGGATGAACAACAATATGAGCTAACTAGTACCCTGAGAGCTCCCAGGGACCCAACCACCAACCAAGGACTATACATGGTGGGACTGATTGTTTTGGCAGCATGTGTATAGTAGAGGATTTCAAATTCGATCATCAATAGAAGGAGAGGACCTCGACCTTGTGAAGGTTTTGTGCCCCAGTGTAGGGGAATGCCAGGGCCAATAAGTGGGAGAGGGTGAGGTGGCAGGCATGGGGAGGGGGGAGGCAACAGGGGTTTGTTCTTGTTGTTTTTGTTTGTTTGTTTGTTTGTTTTTTGGAGGGGAAACTGGGAAAGGAGAAATTTACATTTAAATAAAGAAAATATCTAATTAAAAGAAATACAAAAAAAATAATGCTTTGTCAAAAATCTATTGTTTGTTAGGCATAATTAAATATCAGACATTGCAGACATAATAAAGAAAAATAAATAAAATCTTGTTTGATATATGTTTTATTCAAATGAAATAGAGTGGACAGAGAGAAAAAGACTTATTAAATTCTTCCATGTGTATTACATCAATATGTTGAGTTTATGATTAGAGTTATTACAATTTTCAAAATTGCCATTTTTATTTGAATCTCTCTAATAGAATTCTTGTCATCTACATTCTTAGGCATATTTATTATCATTATTGAGAAGTCTGAATTTGGTAAATATGGAATGTAGATTTCCTATGGCTATGCTTTTTTATTGCTTTCACTGTTTTATATTTGTAATCATTTCTTCATTTGGTAATATCTTTTGTTGTTCATTGTACCTTTTGACTAAATGAGAATCATGAAAATTTATAAGCATTTTGTTCTATACTGTACATTTTATTATCAACAAGCATGAAGGATAAGTCTGAAAGAGATCTACATACTGACTAAAGAGTTGCTAAAAATGGATTGTATCATAGTTATTCTATAATTTTTTGGGCTAATATCAACTTATTATTGAGTATATACCATGCTTATCCTCTTGGGTCTGAGTTACCTTATTCAGGATGATATTTTCTAGTTCCATCTACTTGGCTACAAACTCATCATATCCTCGTTATTAATAGCTGAATAGTATTCCATTGTGTAAATAAACCACATTTTTTGTATCTATTATTCTCCTGTGGGACATCTGGGTTGTTTACAGATTCTGGCTATCATATATAAGGCTGCTGTGAACATAGTGGATGATGTGCCCCTCTGGTATGCTGGGGCATCTTTTGGGCATATGCCCAAGAGTGTTAAATTTGGGTCTTCAGGTAGGTCTATGTCCAATTTTCTGAGGAGCCTCCATATTGATTTCAAGAGTGGTTGTACCAGTTTGCAATCCCACCAGCAATGGAAGAGTGCTCCTCTTTCTCCACATCATCAGCATGTGCTGTCACCTGAGCTGTTGATCTTAGCCATTCTGATTAATGTAAAGTAGAATCACAGGTTTATTTTAATTTACATTTCTCTGATGACTAAGGATTTTGAAAAAGTCTTTAAGTGCAATTCAAGAGTCCTCCATTGTGAATTAATTCTCTGTTTAACTCTAAACTCCATTTTTTGATTGGGCCGTTTGGTTTTGTGGATGTTATCTTCTTGACTTCTTTATATAGTTTTGATATTAGCCCTCATTCTCATATGAGGTTAGTGAAGATTTTTTTCCCAATGTGTACAATCCACAGAACTCAACAAGATTAAGAAGACAGAGGGAGAGAGAGACCTGGATGGGAGCAGGGAGCAGGAGGTGAAAAGGGGAACAGAATCAAGTATTGTGGGGGAAGGACAGGAGAGAAGCCCGGTGGGCCCACACAGAATGAGTAGAAATATGCAACCTTGGGGAGTGGGAAGTGAAGGACCCTCTAGAAAGTACCAGAAACCTGGGAGGTGCAAGACTCTTAGGGCTCAAAGAGAGGGACCTTAGATGAAGTGCCCAACAATGGGCAGAGGGAACTCATAGAGTTCACCTCCAGAAGAAAGATAGGGGATCTAGTGGAGGGATGGGGTTGTGATCCCATAGTAAAAAAAATTCTGACCCAGAATTGTTCCTGTCTAAAAGAACTGCAGGGACAAAAATGGATAAAAGACTGAAGGAAAGGAAGTTCAGTGATTGGCCCAACTTGGGATCCATCTCAAGGGGAGGTTCCAAGATGTGACACTATTACTGATGCTATAGTCTGCTTATAAAAAGGAGCCTCGCATGCCTGTCCTCTGAAAGGCTCAACAAGCAGCTGGCTGACGCAGATGCATATACTTACAGATGAAGTTGGGGTCTCCTGTGGTTAAATGGGGGAAAAGCTGAAAGAAGCTGCGGAGTTGGCAACCGCATAGGAAGATCAGCAGTCTCAACTAATCAGAACCCCTGAGATCTCTCAGAAACTGAGCCACCAACCAGGTCACGTGGATGAGCTGGTTTGAGGCCTCTGACACATATACAGCAGAAGAATGCCTGGTCTGGCCTCAGTGGAAGAAGAGGAGCCTAACCCTTGAAAGGTTTGAGGCCCCAGGGAGTGGGGAGGTCTGATGGGGTGGAGGTAGAACATCCTATTGGAGACAGCAGGAAGTAGGAATGCTATGAGGAACTCTGGAGGTCAGGAGGAGGAGGGCAATTACTGCACTGTAAAAAAATAAAAGTAATTTTAAAAAAAAAAAGAAGAGCTGCTAAAATTATGTTTGGGTTGTATACTGTGGTAAACGTCTGAGATATTCATTCTCTCTGCCTCTCTCTGTTTCTGTCTCTCTGTTTCTTTTCCCAACTGCCCACTATTACTATAATGAGAAGTTAGCTGGTCCTGCTTTTACAGTATCTTTCTGTTCTCTCTCATTCTTTAAGATCCTTAAGGTAGACTTCAATTTTCCCTCTCCGGAGGCCAAGCAAATATAAATGCAGAAAAAAACAGGTCCAAACAGCTCTTCCAGGAATTCTTTTCAGGAATTCTTCACCATCTTTGACCTCTTGTCTTTGCTAACTTTGCATTTTTCCCAGCATGTCTCTTATTATTTGATTCGGCCTCAGAAAAGAGGAGGGGCTGATCTTTCCACACTAATCCATCATAGCTAAGAGTATAAGCCCTTTACTGTAAGAATTTAATCTTTTAATGTAGACAAGTTCCCTTTTATCATCACAAGATCCTAGTAGCTTTGTCCTGTTCTCTGGCCAATGATTAGAGTTTTTCCACAAATGCCCGTCATAAATAAAGACTGTCACAGTGAGGGACAGATGTGGATGCATCATCTAACTTAACCACTGAAATAAGAATGCAGAACGTCCCCACTATTGAGCAGACCTTTACATCAGCTTCACCTGAGGACCACAGTTGATTTTGGTGTCCCGATTTCTAAAAACATTTCTAGAGGAACAAAGTAGGACATTTTGTTCTTAATACTTCAGATGATTTTATGACTTTTGAAAAATGGTAATTTAGTCAATAGAGAGATTTCAAACACTGAAATATGCCTTTTTTTCTGAGAGTAATTCATAAATAATAGAACCATGTAGAAAATTTTCACAGTGTTCTAATATTGATGAAGTTTAGCTGGATTCAACTTGAGATTGAAATCATTTCTTCCTCCCTGGTACATAAATTTGTACATATTTTTCTGCTTCTGTTTCCAAATTGCACGTAGTCATTACATTCAGTGATGCTTTTCTCTTTCAGTAACCACACAGAAAACAATCTGAGATGTAGGGTAGCTCTCTGCCTCTCTAGCTGAGGATCCTACGTAGACTGACACCTAACTAAGAACATGCTTCTAATACCTTCTAAATGCAAAAAACATTGTTTCTAGAAAATACCATAATGAGACTAAAATATTGACATCTAATAGTGTATCGTGATTAGAATTTATATTTTACTCAGAGAAATACTTAATAAATTTAGATATAGACAGATAAATATATCACAATATTTGAGTTTTAAACTGTAAATTTATATTTTCTATTAAATCACATTGTTTTTCTATTATAAATTACTGGTTGATAAAATAATACAATCCCAAAATACCAAGCTGATCATTAAGAAAGGAAGTGGATTTATTTTTCAAGTTAAAATACTACAATCCAATGTTAAAAATATTGAATATTTTAAAAGTGATATTAAAAACAAAATGAGTTAAACACATCACTATATAGCTATGATATTATTTCCCTGTAAATTTTTTAGGCACATATCTAAGCTCTTTCTGACATTACAAAGTCGGAAGTAGAGAGAAGATTATAATTTCTACAGTTGGAGTTTGTCAATATTTTATGTAAGGAGTCAAAGAGCATATATTTTCAGTATTTTGTAGAGCACATATTATTTCAGACGCAATATAAAAAGGCAGCTATGCACAGTAGAGCAGTAATTGATGCCTTGTTCTCCAGCAAAACCTTATTGACACCACAGCCTGTGAGATTGGATCTCCTGGACAGTTTGCCAACTCTTGATTCAAATATTTTCTTTTGAGTTGATATTTACATAAGTAATTTCATTTTTATAACAAATAATTTTTAAAAATCATTTATACTCATAGATTACTGTAGTTTTGCTTATGAAAAGAAAACAATCCAACTTTCTTTAGATTTATATCTTAACATTGTAAATCCTAGTGTAGAATCATTTGTAGATTGTTTTGTAGCATGGGTGTATTGTTGCATGTGTTTGTTTTGTAACTTAAGCTGCCCAAACTGACAATTTGAATGTAGACTTCTGGTCTGTGGCTTCTAAACCTCAGGGAACTATGTGCAACACCATGACTGGCTTATAAAATGCTGAGAATCAAACTCAGCATGCTATCAAGTGAGCTACATCTCCTACCCTCTATACTTGTTTTAAATTCATTCAGATTCAGCAAAGAATTATTGGGCTCAGAGAAGACTTCTTTCTCCTCCTCCACCTCTTTCTTCATTTTGGTAATAAAACTATATAGAAACAAACCTATACGAACTTTCAATCTATGTAAATGTGTCTGTCTATGAAATTCTAGTGAATAGTTGATCCTGACTTTAAGATATTTTAATTCACCAAGGTTTCAGATATGTGAACACATATGGAGGAAGGAGCCAGTTGATCTCTGAGAATCTGGGACTGTTTTTAAGGATAGCTGCTGAGAAACAGCTTTCAGGACAAATGCTGCAGCACCCTAGTCATCTAGTCATTGCTGTCTGCCACTTCCAGGAAAGAGCATTAAAAACAATGTTACATTTTTCTCCCATAGTTGTTTAATCAGTAAGACTTGACATGACAACATGCCAAATGGGGTTTTCTTGATTAAGAAACAAATTTATAAACCCCATAGGAAGAACAAAATCAACCAATCAGTACCCCCAGAGCTCCCAGGAACTAAACCACCAACCAGAGTACACATGGAAGGACCCATGGCTCCAGCCTTATATGTAACAAAGGATGGCCTTGTCGGGCATCAATGGGAGGAGAAGCTCTTGGTCCTGTGAAGGCTTTATGCCCCAGTGTAGGGGAATGCCAGGGCAGGGAGGCAGGAGTGGGTGGGTAGGTGGCTTTTGGAGCACACTCATAGAGGCAGGGAGAGGGGGAACAGGATAAAAAGTTCCCAGAGGGATAACCAGTAAAAGGGATAACATTTGAAATATAAATAATGAAAATATCCAACAAAAGATGAAAAAAAAAGAAAGAAATTTATTAGTTTTTCTGAGATGCATTTTTAAGCAAAGAAAAACATAAAAAATTCTCAGGATAAAAGTTATCATCTCTTTTGTTGTTGTTTGTTTAAAAAAGAAAAAGAAAAGAACTTACACACAGAGACATATATATATATATATATATATATATATAAATACATATTTATATGCATGTGCATGTACCCATGGAAAATAAGAAATAAACTTCTGTTAGGTTTAGTCAACATGTAGATTGATTCAAGGTCTAATTTTTGGAGCTGTTAATATTATCCAAAGTAACAGTGATAAAAATTCCTGATGTTTCTAGTAGTATATTAGTATTATCCTTGCATTTAAAACAAGTATTGGTTACTATTTATATTTGAGATGATATTTCATATTTATACATTACATATGAAATGCTAAAATCTTGAAAATAATGATTATGATGGAACTATGCAGCAAATTCCTACAAAATCACACTGTGCAACAGGTCTTGGGTGGGAGGTTTATCAGAAGGAAGGGGCACAGAGCCTGCCTCTGGATGGAGGAAGGGAAGAAGAGGTAGGGGGAGCAAAAACACAGCTTTTTGGGGGGCCATGCCACATGTGCAGGAGGACATGCGACAGGAGCTATAATGGCAACATGTCCCCTCTGAGCAGCTAGTGATGATGTGACATGTTATCGCTGGGTCTCTCGGGGCTGACCATGAAGTTGCCTGATTGCTAACATTGTAGTGAGGTCCCTTTTGGCTAGCTGCAGAGATGGCCTAATTGCTAACACATTACCATTACTAGTCTCACAATGTTTGTTCTTGTGTATAATTTCTCCGCATCATCAAATGATTCTGAGTAAAGAATAGATTTTATGTGGTAATGAGTTTTACATTTATGAACCTGTGAGTTCATATATGTGTGTGTGTGTGTGTGTGTGTGTGTGAATGTGTGTGTGTGTATGATATTTTATTCAACTCATTATGTATTTACAAATTATATTTATTCAAATATATAAATAAATATTGTTAATATTTATAATATTATAAATAATATAATAAATAACATTGTTTCCAAATAAGTAAGTCTTGTATAGTAAGAGATCAAAAGTGTTTCCAGATGTCTCTTTTTCATTAAATAGGATTAGCTATTTTTACAATTCAACTTGTAGAAATCTATTTTCTGTGTTCACCACTAATAATCTGTAAAACCTAGCTTGAAAATTTAACTCATGCATGTGAATATAACATGTATAAGTTTGGCATCTATGTTGTTTGCACCAAAAATAGCTCACTCAACTTTTTGCTCTACATATTAGTATTTGTAAAAAGGAAATTCCTTTAATTACATTGGAAAAACCTCTGAGGTAACAGCACAACAAAAGAAGAGGATTATGTTTCTCTCTGAATTATAGGGCTTCTTCCATGATTATACATGCATAAGTTGCTGATTCAAGGAACATTTATAATTTCACAATTTTCTCTTGACTAGAGTAGCTGGCTTTGCTGTTCTTTATCTTTTTTAGGAGTGATTTTTGCAATATAGACTACTAGTGTTGTCAAAACTTCAAATGAAAAAAAATGGAGTAGCTGTTTTTGATCTTGGGAATGGACACAAATAAATAATGACAGGACAGAGGAAAAGGCAAGAACTAAATTCTGCAAGCTGCCTACATGGAAGCACCCAAGTCCACAAGCATAGATACTTCGGTAATCTTTTCATACCCTCTGCTTCTGTTTGTATCATTTACTGGGAAAATATGCATGAGTTACCATGTCCTCCTATTAAATTTTTTTCTAATTTTGACGTTATGCATTCTGTACACTCCCTATGTAGTTAGAACCAAAGAGGTCTTTTAAATAATTAGGAAATCCTACTAATCTGAATGTTGATGAATATTCACAATTCTAAAATGGTGCGATACTGTTATGGTACTACAGACAATGGAAAATCACTAAGATCTTACAGAAAATGATTGTGCTCAAAGTAATATTTTGAGAAAAAATTAAAGATCAATTTTGAGCAGAAAGGAAGAAGGTTAAAAAATTATTTAGCACCAAGAACAAAACTAAACTCCAAATAGATCAAGTGCCTCAACTTAAGGCCAGGTACCCTGAATCTAAAAAGAGAAAGAGTGCAGAATAGGCTTGAACCCATTTGCATAAGAAAAGACTCTCTGAGCAGAACCACATTAGCATAGACACTAAGAACAATAGTTTGTAAATGGGACATCATGAAGTTAATTTTTTTCTGTATGAAAAAAGGACAGCATCATTTAGGCAAAACAGCAACCTACAGTATGAGAAAAGATCTTTATTAATTATATATCTGGTAGAGGGTTAGTATCTGTGTTCTATAAATACCTAAAAAACAATGAAGTAGTAAGAAAATGAAAAATACATTTTTGAAAAATGGGATGTGTACTGGCTGGTTTTGTGTGTCAACTTGACACAGGCTGGAGTAATCACAGAAAAGGGAGCTTAAGTTGGGGAAGGGCCTCCATGAGATCCAGCTCTGAGGCATTTTCTCAATTAGTGATCAAGGGGGTAGGGCTCCTTGTGGGTGGTGCCATCCCTGGGCTGGAAGTCTTGGGTTCTATCAGAGAGCAGGATGAGCAAGCCAAGAGAGGCAAGCCAGCAAGGAACATCCCTCCATGGCCTCTGCATCAGCTCCTGCTTCCTGACCTGCTTGAGTTCCAGTCCTGACTTCTCTGGTGATCAACAGCCATGTGGAAGTAAGCTGAATAAACCCTTTCCTCCCCAACTTGCTTCTTGGTCATGATGTTTGTGCAGGAATAGAAACCCTGACTAAGACAGGATGAGTACTAAGCAGAGAGATGTCAAAAGGCAAAACACAATTGGGTGAGAAATAGTTAAAAGAAATGTTCAATATACTTATACACCAGTCAGAACTGTCATGTTCGATAAAACAACTGACAGTGTGTAGATGTGAACAAAAAGAAACACTAATTCATTGGTAGTCACAGTGCAAACTTATACAACCACTATGGAAATCAGTGTGGCATTTGCTCAACAACCTCTACCTCAAAAACCAGCTATACCACAACTCATCCTCCCACAGATACTTGCTTATCTATGTTCACTGCTACTTTATTCATAACAGCTATAATTTGCAAACAACATAGATGTCTGTCAATAGGTGAGTGGATAATGAAAACATGGTAATTTAAACAATGGCTATTACAACAGCTGTTAAGAAATATGGGACATACAGGTAAATGGAAGGGATTAAAAAATACATCTTAAGTGAGATAAGCCTGATCAAAGTAGAGAGTGTATGGTTTCTAGCTTACAGATGGTGTTTTAGTCAGGGTTTCTATTTCTGCACAAACATCAGCCTCTTTGTGCTCTCAGAAAACACTTCCCAGAAGATGTCACCTTAGTGATGCAGGTCTCTTCTTAATCACAGATAATTTCTTAGCTCCAGATAACCAGCATCAATAGTCTCAGTAATGCAAAGTTTTTGCTTTAGTAGTTCTGGTATCTTGTTAATCACAGCTGATTCTTCAGCCCCAGCTATCCAAAACCACAGAATCTTCACAATCAAAACAACATGGCCCTGATAAGAGTCTTTAATATTCCCTCTGATTTCACAAGCTAAGCCTCCATCTCTGCACTGTTCTCAACATGATCTTCTAAGCTCCTACAGAACATCCCACAGAATTCTTAACAACCAGTGGCTCTTCTAGCTCAAAGTTCCAAAGTCTTTCCACAGTCCTCCCCAAAACATGGTCAGGGTGTCACAGGAATACACCACTTCTGGTACCAATTTGTTTTAGTCAGGGTTTCTATTCCTGCACAAACATCATGACCAAGAAGCAAGTTGGGGAGGAAAGGGTTTACTTAGCTTACTTCTACATTGTTTTTTATCACCAAAGGAAGTGAGGACTGGAACTCAAGCAGATCAGGAAGCAGGAGCTGATGCAGAGACCATGGATGTTCCTTACTGGCTTACTTCCCCTAGCTTGCTCAGCCTGCTCTCTTATAGAACCCAAGACTTCCAGCCCAGGGATGGCACCACCCACAAGGTGCCCTAC
>JADRCD010146964.1:0-33626 GCA_019843815.1 Montemys delectorum | reverse complement strand
GATAGATAGATAGATAGATAGATAGATAGATAGATAGATAGATAGATGGATGGATGGATGGATGGATGGATGGATGGATGGATGGATAGATAGATAGATAGATAGATAGATAGATAGATAGATAGATAGATAGATAGAATGATTTTTATGTTAGCTCACAGTGGTTTGCCCTAGATTTCTCACATTATGTACATGTTTATATGCATGCTTTTGTATGTGATACATTATGTTTATTCATGCAGGCATGTGTATGTATGCACCTTGTGTTATTTTCTGTGGGTGGATTTCTGGAAGTCCAAGGACAACTTCAGTTATCATTCCTCACCTGCTACCTGGTTTGAGATAGGATTTCTTGTTACTCATAGCAGAATAAACCATGCTACCTAGCCTGGGGGCTTGTGAGGATTCTCCCATCTGGGCCTCTGATCTCAGTAAAGAAATACTGGGGTGCAGAACTACTGGATATAGCCTTAAAAGGATTGTGGGAATTAGAACTCAGGCCCCTGTGTTTGTATAGTAAATGCTTGACCCCCTGAACAATAGTCTCAGTCCTCCCTCCCCAGTTAATAGTTTGATCCTACTTTTCCTTACATGCACTGACAATGAGATCTTTTATTAAGAAGTTTAAAGTACAAGAGCAAACAGCTAAAAATAATCTATTTTCTGATCTTCTATTCCTCTCACCTCTTATAGGCTCTTGTTTTGATAATCTCTTCAAGGTGGTTAGGGCTCTTTATATGTGGATACAGAGTTGCATGTGTGAAAGCTACCTAAGACTTTACATTTTTTCCTTCTTGAGCTTGAGAAGGTATTATCTTCTATAACGTATGAGAAAGTTTACTAATCATGCAGATTGTTGCTGATTGCACAGAGCTTATATTCTGTTGGAAATAGACTCCGAAGTAAAAAGTAACTGGTAAATCAAGATCCTAAGCTATAGTTGCAAAAAAGAGCAGTGACTCCTGGCTGGAGGAAGCTGCATGCAGAAAAGGGAATAGAAGAAAGGCAGTCTATGAACACAGAGATATAAAGGGCTGATGGAATGCCACTAGCAAAATATGTATGAATAAGACCAAAAGACATTGCACTACTCCTCAGTTCTCAAACACAGGGGATGGCATGTTGGCAATTATCAAGCACTTACCATGCTAACATGAAACCTAATTATAAAAAAAAAAATACAAGACTGCTAATCTAAGGCTAAGTGCTAACCACTTAAAAGGACTCATGCCTTACTGGCTTCATCAGTCCTATGGAGGTTACTATCATGCCTGCTTAACAGGTAGAAACTGAGAAGGAAGCCTTTATTGATCTGCTTAAGAGACAGAGCCAAATATGAACACACTTACCTTCTATGAAGCCTATATATATATTTTTTGAAACCATTTTTTAAATTTTCAGATGATATAATTGTATAATTATTTTCATGTAAATATATCGTGTTCTCCTTTCTTTATCAGACTTAAAACATGATCAAGAAAAGAAATCATGCCCCATACTGGAAGCCAATTATCGAAGTTATTGAAGTCATGGATCTTGCAGGAGAGCCTACAATCAGCACTTTACTAAAACACCACAATCCGTAAAAACCGTTTAAATATTTGACCGTATACACACAGGTAAGTGTAGTTCTCACCTTGTATCAAGAAAACAACTCTTTGCAACAGACAGAGCCTCTACCCTTAATCTATATATTATATAAGCTTTCTCAGAAAATGTGTGTAGTTATAAACTTTCTTGGTGGGTGAGAAACCTTAGAAATTTTTAAATGCTTTTGGTCCTAACGTAGAACCCTGATAGTGTCATTATTACAGACACCTTACACTGAGCATACTGTACTGTCAGCCATTTTGAAAAAGTACTTGAGGACTCAGTTTTCAATGGTAAGTATACGTTGTCAGATGTGGGTTAGGTTTTACATTTCCTCTGCGAAACATATTAGCTCCAGCTAGGTCTAAATGGTAGCTCCAGCATTTAGACCCTTAGCATGCAGAGTAAACCCTACATTTCCCACTCAGAACCACTTAAAAAGAGACATCCTCTTGCAAAGACATCTTAGAGGAACTTTTTTCCTCTAAGGATTATCAGGGAGAACAATGTGGTTTTGGCACGGATCAAGTAGTCATATTAGAAAATAAATTAAACTACAGGCAAATGGAAAACTGCTATTCTGTCCTCCTGACAGTACTGTGGAGAATGGGATTTGTCTGTTTTTGCACTGTTGTGCACTTACACGTCACAGTTTAATTGGAGGTCAACATATGGCTAAACTTGAGATTATATACAGTGTTAGCAAATTAAAACTGACCAGACATGAATGTCATTTCTCATCTGCATGGTCCTTGGAGGACGCAGGTCACATTTTCCACCTGATAATCCTGGTACTTTCCCAGCACCCTGTCTGAACACAATTTTTCCATGGTTTCTAATTTAGTAAGAAGCTAAGCAGCCACATTCATCTAAGAATACTGGTACAGGGAGGTTGATCAAATATCTCCCCTATGTGAATAAATTGCTTGTGCCCAGTGCGAGAAAATAACTGTGTATTCTTAAAGGGATACGATTAGTACATATGTGATTTACAAACTACATGGTACTTTCCTTGAAACATAAAAATACATGTATCTAGTCTCTACTGGAGCTCAGTTTTTTCCTCTCGGGGTAAAGAAGTTCTTTTGTTCAATTTCCTTATCCACAATTTCTGGGGTAGCAACCAGAAATCCCTAGATTCCAGGAAAGCAAGAGCTTCCCAGAATCCCAGAGGGATGAGATTAGATGAATTATCCCACAAAGGGGAGGGAGAACCTGTTGAGACCATATCCAGAGGTTAGGCATGGCCCATAAGTTGAGAGATGGGGACACTCATACATCTCTAAAATTTTAACTCAGAATGGCTCCAGTCTAAAGGAAATACAAGGACAAAGAGTGGAGTAGAGACTGAAGGAAAGGCCATCCAGAGATTGCCCCACCTGGGGATCCATCCCACGTACAGACATCTAACACAGACACTATTGCTGATGCCAAGAAATGCTTGCTGACAGGAGCCTGATACAGCTGTCTCCTGAGATGCTCTGCCAGATCCTGACCAATACAGATGTGGATGCCCACAGCCAACCATCAGAATGAGCACAGGGACCTCAATGGAAGAGTTAGGTGAAAGACTGAAGGAGCTGAAGGGCCCTTATCTGGAATCAATGGGAGGGGAGGCCCTTGGTACTGTGAAGGCTTGATGCCCCTGTGTAGAGGAATGCTAGGGTGGAGAGGCAGGAGTTGGGAGGTGGGTTGAGGAGCACCCTCATAGAAGCATGCTAAGGGGAGATGGGATAGGGGGTTTGCAGAGGGGAAACAGGAAAAGGGTATAACATTTGAAATGTAAACAAACAAAATAAAATAAAAAAAGAAGTTCCTTTGGCCCTGTGACATGCACTTTAGAGAGAGGTAGGGAAGCAGATGCTTAAATGACGTAGGAGAACTCTCTCCTAAAACCTCTTTTTCTAAAGAGTTTTGCTGCTTAATTTTGTTTTTCCTACAATGTCCTAGATGTCCCCCATTGGTGCTCCTGCCCCCAAC
Source organism: Montemys delectorum (assembly GCA_019843815.1). Classification (NCBI taxonomy): domain Eukaryota; kingdom Metazoa; phylum Chordata; class Mammalia; order Rodentia; family Muridae; genus Montemys; species Montemys delectorum. Next base: position 30,056 of record JADRCD010146964.1, on the reverse strand, counting down.
CCACCCCCACTGCTGAATTGCTCACTTCTGGCTTGTATAGCTTCTCCATGGTTAGAGAAGTTACTGGGCAAATTGCAGATTCACATGTTATATGGAAGTCTGGGAGAAGGTAGAGGGAATTTTCAGAGAATCAACAAGGACATATTTGTAGTTTGGAAGGTGAAAGTAGGAGTCCTGGAAGTGGGGTCCTCCATCTGATGTGAACAAATGTGTGAAACAACTAATGTGAAGTCACCTAGGAAAACACAGACTTAAGCTACAGCCAGGCAGAACCCTAATCAACCCTCTTCGGCTGCACTGCTCTACTCCAGTCTCCTCCGCCTGAGAATCCAGCAAAATCGTCTTATCATATTTAGGATGGACAAATTTTCCTGATTTTTTTGAGCCTAAGATAATGTTTACACAATTATAACGTGACCATATAAAACAACACTGAAGCAAATGGGAGACTAAAATGCATTCATAGAGACAAAGATTTTTGCTTTCCACTCAGGACTTGCCAGTGGTGTATATATTGTGTCAAGTCAACCTCCTACGTTTACCTCTCCAATGTTGGTACTATAGACATGCACCATCGTATCTGACTCCTTAACAATTTTCAGCCTAAAGATTTAGAAGAATTATTCCCAGGCTTGCTCCTATGCTTAATTAATATTTATTACTCATCTATAAGCACTGAAACTCTATGTTGGGTGCTTCGAGCAAGATGAAAAATATTTGATTCTGTTTTTAATCATTCTATAATCTAATAGACGTTAACGCTTCCCATGCTAACTACAATATCAACAATAAAAAACTCTGAATTACAGAGCCTGGAAAACAGAGGTCATATTTAATGGTGGTGATAAGATAAATTCCTGCAAGAGATATGTTGAGTCATCACTTAATGAAAGGATATAATTTTGCATCACCATGAAGAGGAAATGAATTATAAGCAGACAGAAAATAAAATAAAATATAAACTGTGTCTTCCAGAGAGTCATGGAGGAGGGGTGCTTAGGAAGGATGAGAGCTTGCATTTTATCTGCTAAGCATCAGGGAGACAATATAGTATAAGCTGTAGCTGAAAAGAGTGCCCCAGCATAGGATGCTTTAGGATGAATGAGAGGGACCAGTTGAGAAACTGTTGATTTCAGTGAAAATAAGAGCTCCATGAATAGAGTGAAAGCATGTGGAAAAGGCTATGAAAAGAAAAGAGGTAGCGTGCTCTGACAGCAACACAAAATTGAAAGCATTCTGAGTCTGATTGCAAAACCAGGAAAGAAAGAAATCAAGAGGAGGATGAAGTTGTAAGGAAAAGAGAAATAACGGAGTCATGGAGGAGGATACAGCTGAGGACTGAGTGTATAACAGGGCCAGTGAAAGGAGACTTTTCAAAAGAAAGTTCAAGGTCAATAATATCAAATTCTGTGGAGACAATGATAAGAGTGATAAGTAGCCATTGGCATTAAAAGGTGGGAGGTTATTGTGCTTTGCTAAGAACAGAGTTTCAGATTACCAGCGCACAGGAATGAGCAATAGTGAGAAAGCAGACGTGCAGATAGTCTTTCAAGGTATTTCTCAGTGGTACAGGGTAAGAATGTGGGTGAAGCAAGCATTGCTATGCAAATGGGGTGTCTTAATTGGGGCTGTTCTTCTGGAAAACATTTTGCTATGATGTATTTTCTTTCTTTAAATTTCGATAAGTGTTTCAGAGATGGCCCAGCCGGTAAGATCTTATACTGCTCTTTCAGAAGACCCGAGTTTCATTCTCAGTACATAACACCGGACCATTCACAATCACCTTTAACTCAAACATCACAGGAATGCAGTACCTCTGACCTCTGCAGTTACCCGAATGGATCATGCAACATCCAGTTTTAAAAATCTTTGTTTTGATCAAAAGATATTTATTACATAGTAGTGAAACTTTTGAAATAATCTAAATAAATATGGAAATATGCATGAGGAATTATATAGTAATATAAAAATTCCAATTATTAAAAGAAAACCTTTTGACACAGAACAAATTCTAGTTTATTACATATTATTGAATTATAAAATTTGATTATGCTCTGAGTAAATAGATTAATCATAAAAATGCTTGCCATACAAGTATGAGATCAAATACCGTTAGCTCCCCAGTACCCATATAAGAAGTGGGTCTAACAGCATTAGGTAGTTTTAGGCAAGAGTATTTCTAGAGTCATTCATTGTCCTGTCCATCTAGTTTATTGGTGAGCTCCAAATTCAGTGAGAAATTCTGTTTCCAAAATCAGGGTGGGTAAGTGATTGAGGACAGCCAAAATTAACCTCTTGCCCTACTCATGAATACAGACTAAAATCGTCCACTCTTGTCCTCACAGAACATATACACATACATAGACAAATTCACAATTACAAAACAGAAATAAAGATATCATTTCATTTTAGATGTATTTGTGTCATACAAATATATGCACAAAATATAAATATTCATGCACCTGAATACATATCCATTCATGTATTTATACTAGATACACCCAGATATTTTGTCTTCTTCTTCAGTCCCTCTTTTACAGACTTTCTGTCTTGATCCTTTCTTCCTGTCTGTTATGATAGTTAGACTACTTCGCATATGTTGTAATAGAATTAGGAGCAAAATTAACAGAGACCAGTGGAATGAGATAAGAGGCCAAAGGTTTCAATGCACACACTGCCAATGCCATTCAATTGTGTTCTATTGGACTCTGCTTTCAATAAAATACATAGTTCCTTTCCAGGACACTTCACTTCAATGTTATACTTTTCTGGGATCTTGTTCATTGCTTGGTCCTTCAGGCTCAAGCTGACAGCAGATGTAAGTAGTAAACAAACTATGCCTCATTGTTTGGCTCTCCTACACTTTATATCTGTGGATCTACCAAACCTGAAAAATCAGTCCTTTTTTTGACCTCTTCTTGATGCTTCCGATCTTGAGTTCCTTCCATTTGGGAAGGACTCTCAAGAATACATCAACCCAGTTTCATTTACTTATATTTTAATCATCTTGCTTTTAAAGTTAAATATTTAATAATTTATATATCGATATTCTCACTCATTTATACAATGTATTTTGATTTTATTCACCTCACTCCTATGGATCCCCTGCCCCCCACAAACATACACAACTCCTTCCCAAATACAAGGTAGTTTTTCTTTCTAATTTTATAGCCTTCTGTGAACAATGAGTGCTATTCAGTGTATGGGTGTATAACCATCAACCAAAGCATGGTTGGCCTACTAGGAACCACACTGCTAAATAAAACTAACTCTTTTCTCCCTAGTAGCTGTTTAGCTACTCTCAATAGCTCTTCAGTTTTGGTTGGAGCATGTATGTTCTTCCTTCATCTATGTTGAAATGTTGACTGGCTGAACCTTGTGTAAGCAAGCATAACTGCTGTTTGTGTTCATGAATGTAAATGTCCTATCTAGATCAGAAGACATGTTATAAATCTTCTGGTCATTAAGAGAAAAACAAATTCAATTCATTGTTCAGAGTGTCATATACATGCTCTTGATACAGGTGGTGTTACTAGGTTGCTACCTGATTGCACCTAAGTTGCTCTGTGTACTGTTAGAAACAAGCAGAGTCCCATAGTGTTAAATTATTCTCTATACTGCTCCCCCTTAAAACTGTCTCACTTCAATATCTTTTCATTAATTCAATACAATGAAATTTCATGACACCCGAGCTAGTGGAAAATTTATTGGAGGGTATGTGAAAAAGAAGGAGAGAATTTTCTTGAACAACGTTGGTTAGAAATACTTTTATAAAGCATACAAAACATATAATCATAGAAATACATTGGAAAGGGACTATATATGTGCAATGACTTCAAATCAAGTCCCAGGTTGATTCTTGTATCTGTACTTGCTGCTTGCATTGTGTCTCTGATCCTGTACACATTGATTCTAATGTTCTGTACTCACCTTGGAGGCAAACTTGAGTGCTGAAGTCTGGAGTCTCCTAAGTTCTTAAAGATTCTCCTTTAAGAACATTTTTTTTTCAATATGGCTTTAGGAGTTTATTATCAAAAAGACTTTGGTCCTTAACCACAAACTCTTGAAACTAATACCTATATATTTAAGTTCCTCAATTTTTAATTATTTAGTTCATTAATTAATGTGATAGAGTAAAATAAAATGGCAAAACTGATAGAAAAACCAAAGAATTGATTAGATGAAATGTAAGTTAAAACTCACTCTAAATGATACAGAGCTTAAACAGAGATGAAGCAGTAGAAAAGAAAGTTGAATCACTCACTAAGAACATCACTGTTCTCCTTAATGAGGAAAGCTAAAGTTCAGGGTTGTAACTAACATTTAAACTAAGAGAGACAAGGAACTTATACACATTAATGGAAGTACATTATGAATATGGAAAGAGAAAAACATTAGATGGTAGAAGAAAGTCCAAAGTCGAACTTGGTATAACCAGCTCAGTATCTATAATATTTTGCAATTTAGATTTTGTAAAAGTTTATTTTTAAATTAAACCTCTATTTGTAATTTAGTATCATATATTTTTATGTGTATGGGTGTTTCATTTGCACATTTTTTGACATGTACCTGCCTGGTGCCCATGGAGGCCAGAAGAGTGTGTTGGATCCCAAAGTACCATAGTTATAGATAATTGTGAGATGATATGTGTGTGCTTAGAATCTGAACCAGGTCCCATGGAAGGACAACCAATGCTCTTAACCACTGAGCAAACTCTCCAGGGCCATTCTACCTAAAGCTCCTATTTTTACAGTGATTATCAGAAAGTCTCAATGGTTAAATTTAATCTCAATAAAATTCTAGGATTGTGTAATGGGTACCACATGAAATATATCTGTAGAATTAATGCTGCCCAAAGACAAGTACACTTTGTAACCTTTATTTCAGAGACATCAACATCTACAAAATATTTCCTTTCGTATCTACAGATAGATTTAGAAAAGGCTGATGGTTACCACTAGTTTTAGAAGTTATTAAATACGTTGATATCAAAGTAACATGATTATTCCTCAACCAGAATGACATGTTCAATAGAACAAATATTAAATTGAGAACTGATGAGTTAGAACATCAATTATGAATCCAATGTATTGATCTGATTTGCACAAAAGATGAAAATATGAACATGAATGTTATATAAACTTCTGTTTCCCACTTCTTAGCTTTCCACAAATTCCTTATAACTGTATTTCCTTACACATATGTTTCTTTGATTATTGATAGAAACCACCACACAAGTATTTGTTTTTGGTGGATCAAAGAGATTTGGCTTGGTCATTATACTTATCAGAAAACTAGCTCTAGATAACAGTATTATCTACAGAACATAAATGATATGGATACACAGACAATTCTCCATGAAATAGTCATAAACTAATATTTTTAAAGTAATCCCTTCAAAAGAAATACTTAACACAACATGTAAAAGAAGAGTTTGATAATTTATTATAATTTTGGTTCTTTGGCCTTACCTTATTCTTCAGACTTACAAAAAAGGAGATACTATGTAAATTAGGCCTCCAAAATATTTTTTTTTGTGTGTGTGTGCTGCATGTTACACCTCATGCCCAAGTGACAAAAATATTAAATCTTCCTTTAGGGGAGGGCAAAACCGGGTTGTCTGCTATGAAATGGTGATCCTGCTGAGCTCTAGACTGTGATCACATGAAGATATTTTGGCATTCTCTTGGGAAAGCATTTCTATTGAAGTGATCTTTTCTAGACATGTTTCTCATAGTGTTTAACCAGAATCTCCTATTGTTTCAGTTTAATCCCATTTATCCTGGTTCATTCCCCAGTGACCACACAGACTAAAGGCAATGCTGCCTCTGGGAATGAAATTGCAGGCCTGGACAGTCAGATGTATCAAAGCTACAGATGCAGTAATAGAGAGGAAAGCAAATATGTCAAATGTGTACCTTAGTCCAAATTCCACCATGAGTGATGTTATGTACTGACTATCAATGGAAATGATGCAAATAAATAAAATTCTGAAGTGTTGCAGGGAGCTAGTAAATAAGAGAAAAAATAAAAATAAAAGAAGTGAGACAATACACTCTGTATCAAAACACTGATTCATTGAATTTTTCTTTTTATTATTAGATATTTTCTTTATTTACATTTCAAATATTATCCCCTTTCATAATTTCCCCTCTGCAAACCCCCTTATCCCATCCCCTATCCCCTTGCTCACTAACTCACCCACTCTCACTTCCCTGTCTTGCCATTCCCCTACACTGGGGCATAGAGCCTTCCTAAGACCAAAGGCTTCTCCTCTCATTGATGTCCTACAAGGCCATCCTCTGCTACATATGTGGCCAAAGCCTTGAGTCCCTCCGTGTACTCTTTGGTTGGTGGTCTAGTCCCTGGGAGCTCCGGTGGTACTGGTTAGTTCATATTGTTGTTCTTCCTATGGGGCTGCAAACCCCTTTGCTCCTTGGGTCAACATCGTTGAAGTTTTCTAGAGTTGCTCTTAATCTACAGTGGGTTTTATGATCTGAAAGAAGTTCTATGAAGCTATAAAAACCAGATAAATTCACTGTTGATAATCCAAACGCAATAAACTCCTTTCTTATTGCATAGGATCTTAAGATTGTTTGAATAAGGAAGTTGAATGTTATTCCCAGTAATGTGATCCTGGCAGCATGGGGCTATATAAATCAGGACTGATATTCCCTGCTATGAGGAGTTAAAAAAATCTACCATAATAATACAGTGAAGTATGATTACAATAGGACCTTGCAGATCTGGGTGTAACTGCCGCAACACATTTGTGAATAGAGACATTTATCAATGGGGAAGTGGATCATGCTACCAAATAGAAGACCAGGTAAGGATGAGTTAGTCCAAACCACATGAATCTCAGAACTGACAGTGGTAAGCATGGAGCCAACTCCTTGCCTAACTCTACCAGCTCTGGAACTTGTTGCCACAACACTCCACTGAGGACCATGGCACATAGTCACATGTCATTAAAAAACTGGAGTTCTCCATGCTAACGAGGTACCTAGATAGGCCTAGAATGTGCAGACAATGAGCTTCTCTCCTGTAAAAGGCATTTAATTCCTGGCTCACCCTGAGTAAGGTTTATACATTCACATCCACAGTCATATAAAGCAGTTTGAACAATCAAGGGCTGTCACTTTATCAAGTACCACCATGGGGTGTGGTCCTTGTAGTAAAGGACCAAGCCTAAATCTATCTACTCGAGAATGCTTCACTTCCTCCAGCACTCACTCAGAATCAAACAATGTTCTTCCCTCATCTTGGCCTCTGCATTCCCCTTCCTGCCTGGCATGTGGACACCCTAGGAAATGGACCAGGAACCCCTTTCCTAACTCCCAAGAGTATGCCAGCTGTGCCAGGGTACATAGTAGACTGGGATCCACAGCAATCTTCCCAGACCCCACTTTTTCTAACTTGGAGTACCATCATACTGTGTTCTGCCTCCCCTGAATTGCTGCTCCTGGTGCTCTAGGCACCTGAGAGGCAAGGCAGACATGTAGACCATATACAGGCTGATGTATAAAGATGGAGATACACCAACAATAAAGGTGATTGAACATGGGGAGCTAGGGACATTAGAGAGGCAACAGGCCTTGTCCTCTAAAGCTGTACTTACCTTCATGGTGGTTTCTGGACTATCATGAGCTGTAGTGTGTTAATTATTTTTCTTAACACTGTGATCAAATAACATGCAACAATGACTTTCATGGTTTTGGAGGGTTTAGTTTATAGATGCTTGCTCCCATATATTTAGGCAGAACATAATATGGTAGGAACATCTTGTAACAGAGAGCTCTGCTTCCTGACAGATACAAAAAGAGAAGAGGGAATGCTGCCAGGGTCTAGGAAAAAGGATAACCCCAATGACATGTCCTAGTGATTTACTCCCTTCACTAAGGTCTACTCCATACATCACCATCACCTCCTTACTGTCTATTCAAAAATTAAAATTTATTATTACCCTTGACTCTTATGTATCTCTCTGTCTCTCTCTCTCCTCTTCTCCCTCCCCCTCTCTCTTTTTTTCTCTCCTTCTCTGTGTGGGTATGTGTGTGAATGTATGCATCTATGCACATTAGAGGGCAATTTGAAAGAATCATTGTTCTTTGTTCCTCATGTAAGTCCCAGAGAGTGAATTTAGGAAAACAAGATTGGCGGAAAACACCTCTACCTGCTCATTCGTCTCACTCTTGAATATTTAATTCAATTGTGGATCAAACCATTAATAGCCACCTATGTCAAAATTAATCCACTCTTGAAAGATATTCGCAGACAACAGACATTTCCACAAGTGTACTTTATACATCCTCTGGATGATTCAGAGTCCAATCAAGCTGACTACACATCACATTCTGTTGCTATAACTAGCAAATAGTATACCTGCATACACAAACATCTAGAATGCCTTCCTTTTGGAGGTGTTCTACTTAAATAATATATATTTGCCTTCCAAAATTTTTTTCTTTCTCACATTGATGGCTGATGCATATGACCAAGCTCAAGGTCCTGATACCCAGTTCTATAGCTGAAACTCTTAAATCCTTCTGCAATGGAAAGGACACAGACTGCACAACTTTACTACTAAGAGAGCTCTGTTCTCTCAACATCAGTGATTCAAGGATAGCTTGCTCCATTATACATTATACATTATACATTATTAATGTGATGACGTTTGAACAGACCTAATATAATCAACTTAAAATAAAATGAAACATCAAAGACACATAGCACATCAATGGACAAGGTGAAACAAATACAGAATTGTTCTATATGCACTTAAAATGTACATTGTGGTGTTTTGATTTAGTCTTTTTTTTCTTTTTTTCTTTTTTTTTTCTTTTTTTCTTTTTGGTTTTTTGAGACAAGTTTTCTTTGTACAGCCCTGGCTGTCCTGGAACTCACTCTGTAGACCAGGCTGGCCTTGAACTCAGAAATCTGCCTGCCTCTGCCTCCTGATATAGTCTTATGAAAGGCTCATCAGAACCAAGACAATAAGCCATATTATATCACCAAGAAAGATTTTTTTAACTCATTTTTGTTGTTGTTGTTGTTGTTGTTGTTGTTGTTGTTCTTGTTGTTAGAACCTTTATATTTTATTTTGTTTTTAGACAAGACCTCTTGTTGTCTCAGACTGGCTTCAAACTTACTCTGTAAGCAGGGTTTTCTTTGAACTTCTGATCTACCTGTCTTAGCTTCCAAAGTGCTGGTACAGATATATGTTAACAAATTTGGCTGGAAAAGTGTCTTTCAAAAATAGAACATTTTGTTCGGGATGAAATTTAACTTGTCAGTACTTGTGTTTGGGTTTGGGAAGTGCTTTTAGTATATAAAGACCAAAATAAGTCTAAGCTGGCATTAAAAAAAAAGATATTTTTCTCGTAATTCTAATTTTCAAGTTTAGATTTTGCAATTTCATTGGACAATTTATTACAGGAGACTACCTGCTAGACTGGATTCGTCTTGGTCACTTTTCACATATGTGTGGGTTCAATTAGAACCTCTGCTTTATTCTTTTAAATCAACTTAACTATACTTATGCCATTTCCATGTTGGCAACACATCTGCCTTTGAGCTATGTGTTCATATGACTCTCCTATGGCCAGCCTCACAGGTACAAAACTTCACAGCTATTTGAGCTACTCTAGTTTTTTTCACACGCAAAGTTAATAAAAAAATCAATTTATATGTATGGGTTTTTGCTGGTACATATGCCTGTGTACTATGCATGTGCCTGACACCTAAGGAGGCCAAAAGAGGACCCTAGATCCCATAGAACTGATGGTGAGCTGACATATAGATACTGAGAAGAGGACAAGCCCTTGTCCTCTTCACGAGAAGCCCATGCTTTCAGCCACTAAGTCATTGCACTTTTTGCAGTTTTAACAGGCTTTTTAAATTAATTCATTAGTATTAAAAAATAGAGAGTGGGAGCAAGAGTGAATTATAGAGAAGCTCAGAGAGAAACAGAGAGAAGCAGAGACAGTGAGAACGAGAGAGAAACACCTTCCAGAATTTTAACTGTGGTAGATATTCCAATTGACAGAACACGTCAAGGAAAATGAGCACGATTAACCATCCTAACTCATAAATAGAATTATTGTGTCATCTTTCACTTAAGTTTCTTTAATCTATAAAGAATATTTTCATAATTTTTAGTCTTTAGGTTTGCAAATCTTTAGTCAGATTTAGGATCAACATTCTCTGATCTTTGTATGTTTTTAGTAACGTCATTTTTAATTTTAGTTTCCTACTTTTGCGGCCAGCTCACAGAAATACATTTGGATGTTATGCAGTTGATCTCATGTCGAACGTATCAAGCAGTCCTTCTACACTCACAGAGTAGTTGTCGCACATTTTAGACATTCAATACTTTGCTTATACAATTAATAAGTATTCTCTTATAGTCTTTGTAAATATTAGTTTTCCATTGGTTCCTTTCTTTGTCATTACACAGTTTTACTAAACTAGCAAAACTATCTAATTAACTCTTCATTATTTTCAGTACTTTATTATTTGCTATACATTAGTCATACATATAAGTGAAAGGCTCACATTGTAAGAAAACTCTGTTAATGTAATTATTCACTTATTTAAACAATCATGTGTTTTTTAACATGGATACTAATAACTGTGATAAATATTTAGTAAAATATGGATATTTAGACAAAAGAATAATAGAAAATTACAAAATAATCTATCTTCTAATATGCAAAGGATTGGAAAGGATTAATTTTGTGTTCTGTTTAAGTCCATAGGGTTTAAGGAGGATTAGTGGTAAGAAGTTGGGAATGAAATTTAAGAATTTATTACTATAAACTATTTGTTATGGAAACAATTCTTTCTATAAAATTATTTTGGAAACTGTATTAAGACATTAATCAATACTTCATTAGACATCAGGCAGAAGACATAGTAAAAGGGTAACCAGAGTGGTTTACAATTTGGATAATCAAAAATTGCAAGAATCAAAGAATGAATGCCAAATATATTGATTGTCAAATCTAAAACAAACTCAAGACAAATGGCTTTTTGTAATGCCTATTAGCATACCAAAGTGCATGTGGGCCTGCAACAATTTTCAGTATCATAAATTATAATTCTTCTCATCTCTTCTCATCCAGTGCCCTAAACTTCTCCAGTTCACAGCCTTCCTTTCTCCCAGGCCCTCATTCCTACATAACCCTGCCATTTTGGCCATGTGCTCTCTAGATTCTCCCTCTCTTTTGTCTTCAACTCTCTCGGTGCTCCTTTTTGTCCTCGCTTTCTCTTCCTTTCTAGCATTCTCTCCATCCTTTCTCCTCACATGGCCTGGTCCAATATACTGTCCTTGTTTAGTCTACTACTTTCTCTTCCTGCTCTAGACTCTTCCTCATGCCTCTGGCTTTACTCTCCCCATATCAACAGTAAAATCATTTCCCTCAGCCATGCCTTAGAGTGGTCATGTCCTCACTTTACATGATATCATTTACTCTGCATGTTCTGGCTATTCTTAGGTTACCTTTGTGTGTTCTTCCTACTTTTTATATGATTTTCAATGTCCAATTCTTAATTCACTGTTAAGTGTGACTTCCAACATCCTCCAACTGGGAAGGTATCACCTCAAATTTCTAGTCATTTGTCATTGTGACTTCTGGATTATTGATTATTTTTGTTTTAGTTCTATTAGGAAAGAAAATATTTTTTTCACATTTCTGAATATGTTTTATTTCTAGAGCAACTCTGTTAATACATTCTCACTAAGTAGGCATTATGGGAACAAAACCAATAATGCCAAAGAGAGAATGGTGGAACAAATTCTATGGAAACCTCTCCCCCCACAGTCATGGAGAAGAGTCTTATTGCCAACTACCTCTCGATTTATTGGTTCATTTGTTCATTGAACAAATGTCCTTTTACTAGCTCATGGACCTTATACTGACAGAGATTGAACATGTTGAAAAAAAGTAAGACATATATGTGATTTGTTGTAAATATAAGAAAAAAGGTAAATAAAATAATTGAAAATTGTGAATGAAACAGGCCAGAGACTACATTCATGAAGAACGGTTTTCAGGACATGCTTTTCTGAACAATGAATGAATACTCAAGTTAAAATCGAAGAAAACAGTTGTGCAATGTTTCAATCTGGGAAGCAATTGAAACAGAAAATGGGACTTTTACAAAATTTGCTGTGTAAAAGTTCCTTCATTCATAGAATGTACAGAAGATCATGTATGTGTGTTACATGGGCAGGAAGATCGATGAGACATGAACTTTGAGTGTTAAACAGGAAATACTGCAAGTTTTGATTATTTTTAAGAATTTAATTTTAAGAGGCCAAATTTTGTTTTTAAGAAAAAAGTTAAAGTGGGGGCTAAAGAAATGTTTCATTGGTTAAGAGCATTTGCTGCTCTTCCAGAAAACTTATATTGGGTTTTACCATGAGGGTGCTGTAAATACCAGCACCCTCATGGTAAGTAGCTTACAACCACATATGGCTCCAGTTCTAGAGGGTCTAACTCCCTATTCTGATCCCCCCCCCAGGCACTGCACACAAGTGTACAAATATTGATACCAATGAAGATCAAGATTTGAAAATTTGGGAGATGCTAATAATCTTGCATTCTGCACTCTGATCTACCTACTAATGACAGTAAACAGTCTTGCGAGCTTGAGGGTTTCTGAATTTGAAAATTTTAGCCTCAGGTCTGTGTCAAAGATGAGGAAGTTTGACAAAGGAGGACACTTTATGGACCTTTGTGATAGTTGCTTATACTTGGACACTATTTATGCTGAAGATGTTCTGAGCTTTCATCAGTAGCACTACTTGTGATGCCTCTCCTAATAGTCTTTTGCTATCCAGTCAACAACCAGCCTATCTCTCAGTAATATCAAGGCATAGGAGCTGTTAGGGAATCTAATTTGGCATAGTATAGTGCACATTTTATTTAGAAATAAACAAACAAAAACAAACAAACAAAAAACCTAGCCAGACTCCTTTGTTATCCCAGGCTCAAAATTTGGCCAAGATGGTGAATCTTCATGCTATGGTGCAATCTGGATGCCTACACCTATTCATAACTATTAAAACAATGAGTACCATGCTTAGAGAAATTGTCCCTATCCCCAGTATGATGTTGATACCTAACTAGAAAAATTCTGAAAGTGCAGCAACATTGTTTCAATGTGGTTGGAGTGTTTCTCATGTGTTTGTTTAATGATGTTTCATCTACTTGTTGGACTGTTACAATGATAAAAACTAGCTTGAATGTGTTATTTAGAAAAAGGTCCTTAGGGAAGATACTAGAATTGAATAAAGCCATTAGAAGAATCACATGATTAAAGTTTATATATTTGATTATAAGCTTGACAGAAGACAGAGTAGATACTCATATGCTTCCTGGGCCTTGCCATACAATGTCTGTGCTCTCTCAGCCATAAAAATATAATCACTGCTACACCATTCAACTCTGAGAACTGTGAGCCACAGAAACCTCTTTCCTTTGAAAAGTTACCTTAGTGGACATTTCATTCCTTCTTAAAAAGGGGAATCAAATACTCACAGAAGGAGTGGCAGAGATTAACTATGGAGCAGAGACTGAAGGAAGGACAAGCATATAGCTATCTCCTGAGAGGCTCTGACAATACCTGACTAATACAGATGTAGAGGCTCACAACCATTCATTGAACTGAGTACACGGTCCCCAATGAAGGAATTAAAGAAAGGTTCTATGGAGCTGAAGGGTTTGCAGCCCCTTAGGACAAACAACAATTACTAACTAGTACCCTCAGAGCTCCCAGGGACCCAACCACCAAACAAGGACTATACAGGGTGGGACTAAATGTTCTGGCAGCATGTGTATAGTAGAGGATTGAAAATTCGATCATCAATAGGAGGAAAGGACCTCGGCCTTGTGAAGGTTTTGTGCCCCAGTGTAGGGGAATGCCAGGGTCAATAAGTGGGAGAGGGTGGGGTGGCAGGCATGGGGAGGGGGGAGGCAAAAGGGGTTTGTTCTTGTTGTTTTTGTTTGTTTGTTTGTTTTTTGGAGGGTAAACTGGGAAAGGAAAAATTTACACGTAAATAAAGAAAATATCTAATTAAAAAATAAAACAAAAAAAAAAAACCCTCAAAAACAAACAAACAAAAAAAAAAAAAAAAAAAAAAGAAAAGTTACTTTAGACTCAAATATTTCATTATAGTAACACAAAACAAATTAGAGGCAAGAAAATCATATACTTTGAGAGATCCTGCAACCAGAATTACTTTGACCTACTGATAAAGGGTTCACGTTCAAGTCATCTTTCTCTTTTCTTTAAGACTGTATCAAGACTAATGTTCACTGGTAGCCTTGGAAACAACAATGTCAGGGGTGAGCCCATTTTCTCTTCATTTGTTGCTATCTATACTGCTTACAAAGTGTCTTACATCCTATGTCATGGTGCCTGATTGTCGTTTTCTCAGTCTTCTGATGCTAGAAGACTGGGAGATTGCCTCTTATGAGTGCTCCCTAGAAGAGCAACCCATGTTAACTCTCCCCCAATATGTGCAGATGTTTTAACTTTAAGAGTCATTTGCCTCAATAAAATTATCTGGATGAGGTTAATTGACTCTGTCCTTATCACTAACTAGTCTCAGGGATAATCCACAGAGGAAAAAAAAATTGCTTCTCATCTTTTACTACAATGATCAGTCAGTATGTAGTAGATCAGAGGATCTCTGCTCTCTTTTGTTTATTTCAAACATGCTTGCCAAATTGTTTTTCATGCAGATAGTTCCAAATGGGGGTTCTCATAGGCCTTTAATGTAATGTGGGAGCCAATCTTAAAACCAAGTCCATTTAGAGTGATGAATGGACACAATGTCTCATAAGAAGACAGATTTGGGGTCCTATGGGAAAGATCTAATAAGTCTTAAGGTCAGAAGAGAGAGGTTGTTCACATATTCCCCAGTATCTCCAATCTAACACTGCTCACTGCACCTGATGCAGTGGATTCTGTGAAAGCTCTAGAACCTTCTTGAGTAAAAGGAGCCAGCTGTGGCAGAGAAGATGGGAGTTTGGAGCAGAGGCCTGGCTACCTTAGGGTCTGTCTAGCAGCTTTTACATTCTCAGCCTATTCTTGTGGTAGAAAATATCCTTAGAGTGGAAGCCGGTGCATGTGGTTTCTACATGTTGTGTCTCCCTTGGGGCACAGTTAAAGGAAGAGTTCTGGATGTTTTGAAAGGCTTTGGGTTTATAGGGACTAACAGAGCAACTCTGTAGTTCTAAACTATGCTGAAAATAGCCATCTGAGGGAGAGGTCCCTGGGAAATCAATGCATCTTGAGACCAGATGAGTCTTTTCCTTACTCTCTGATGATATCAATGATGGCTTCACAACTCCAGGTGAGAGCTGGTCCTGCTGACTTGAAAACGTGTTCTCTTACTCACACCTTTTGCTTGTTGCTCTTCTGTGCTTTCTAACTGCAGATTCTACCTGTTGATGGAAGATAAATGAAACATTTTCAAATGTCACAATTTTATCATTCAGAGAATGTTTTTCCTTATCTCAATTGATATGTTGGATAGGAACTCTTGAATCACACCCATCATGTTATTATGTTTTTAACAATTGGGGGCTGGGAATTACTCAGTGTATAAAATGCATGTCATACAAGAATGAGAACCTGAGTTCATATCTCTAACACATACATAGCATAACCTGTAGCCTCAGCACCATGGAGTTAGAGAGAAGACAATTCCAGGTATATGCTCGATGCCAGGTTAGCCAAATTAATAAGACCCCATTCACTACTTCCTGGGTAAACTGGGGCTTGATGTATATCACCTGGAAATCTCCTTTTCATCACTTAGAAAATGATAGATTTTTGTCATGGGAGTGCAGTAAGAAATAGATGTATAGGTGAATTTGAATAGTGTATACATGGTAGGTGTTAATGGTTGCTTGGTTTCAAGATTGCTGCCCTAACTTTAAACATTTTTATTCTAGCTCCTTTTCAAAAGCATAGAATGAAAGGTTCAGCGGGCTTTGTAGTCATCTCTGCTCAGCTTTATCTGCCCCTGGAATGCCTACAGCTTTAGACTCTCACCATGGAAAACATCTCCACCATTCCTGCATCCCAACAGACCTTTTCATGGGAGATTACATAATCACTTCTTACCATGAGATTTCTTCTGTGGAGGTGCCCACCCCCTTATGTCTTCACCCACATGCCAAATGCTTCTGCTTTAATATCTCCTCCTCTGTGTGGCCTGTCTCCAGCTTCCAAAGGGAAACCTAGCTCTTCTTTGCACTCCCACACACCCTTTCTAAACTTATATCCCTCACATAGCACTGGAAGGGTCTGCTTGTACCATATCTGTTTACATCTCTGAATCTTTCTTTTCTTGGAGCATATGATTTTAGAAGGTTCAGGGACAAGTCTGCCATTTTTAAAGATTTTACCAAATGCCCAATATGCTAAAAACAAACCAAACAAACTTATAAGGTCAGTGTTTTCCTTGGGAAATAAAATACATAAGTTCTTAGGAGTCTCAAGGGCATATCTGTCTCAGGTTTTGTTCTGGATGTGGATAGCCCTGGAAGGGAGTCAGGAGGAAGGCTTTCATTCAGCACCAACATAATGCAGTCCTCACTTGATTCACTTTTATAAGTGGCAACCATCAGATTCCGAGTTGAGGCAGAGTGACATCTGGCTGTTTTGCAGGCACCCCCAGCAACAGCATTAATGATTTCAAAGATGGCTTTTGATGTATAATGTAGTTAAGTTTGTTGTCTCAGTTGAGACATCCTCGTCAGCATCTTCTTACATCATCTCCTAACTGACTTCTGGCTCAACTCAGCCTCTGTGAAATCTGGACACATTTATCCAAATTTATCCAATGCCCTTCATGGCTGTGACATACCAGTCCTTTAATATATTTTCATCAGCTCCTGGACATTTTTCACACACAGTTGAAGGAACTTCACAGCTATTTTGTGTTCTCATAGGCAACTCAAAGGTGAAGGTTTTTGTTGTCTGAGAAAAAAGTTCTTTAGTGCTGAACCAAATTACATTTTCTAAGATGACCACATTTGGGGCTCCTTTTGAAATAGTGCTATATAAAGAAAATATGCCCCAGTGACTACATATGCTTTGAATTTGAAACCAATATGTAGCGCTTCATTAGCTCCCAGGATGAGCTGTGGAAAGGCAGGCTTGCAACTACAACAGTCTTTCTATGACTGAGAAAAATATACACATTTTAATTTTTTCCAAGGTATTAAAAACAAAAGCCTCTATCTGAAATTTTATCCAGCTTTAGAAAAATCACGCATGTAATTTAAAATGTTTCTGCTTTCTTTTCTTCTCTTTCTAAAATGAAGAAATACAAGGACAAATACAGACAAAAATGTATGATCTGAGAAATAATAATTCACAATGCTTTTTCTTTTCTGTTGATTGGTTACTGTGATTTCAGAAGACATCAGAATTAATCAAGTACAGTGTATATGCATGCACATGTATAAAATCTAACAATAACATTAGGAATCAAATGGTAAGTCATTTCAGAAAGAAATTATATCAGGCAATCCTTACAATGCAAATAAGTTCCTGGAATCGATAGGCTAAAATAAATGACAACTTTATTTTATAGGCTTTATGACTTTTTAGCATACAAAATAACTACAATGCACACAATTGAAGAAAAAATTCAGGTATCTAGTGTTATGACTTATTGGAGAAACATTTATATGTGGAGCCAATGCATTCATCATGTTTAATTGGAAAATAATGAAACAATATTTATATTGCATGTGCTTTTACTTTTTCATCAGCCATGCCATCTTTAGATGTATTATACCTGTTTAAGATGCTGATGAAAATCATAGATAAACTGTTATGAAATGTCAAACGTAAAATCAAAAGGGAGGATGGCTGTCTAAGTCTTTACCCACAGCAGCTCTTAGTGAGACTAAGGCATGCTCTAGCTCTTCAAAATTCTCAAGTAATTGGTTTAAGGAGGGCTGTCCATGGTGCAAAGGTGAATTTCATACACAGTAACTTTCATTTATTTTCAGAAGAAAACCAAAACAAGAGAGGTCAGAACATAATTGTTCTGGGAATGGTAAATGTTTTTTACTTATTAAGTACTTTGATAGGGACAAAGGGAATCTTCCTAAAAGTCATCAAGCCTTTGGCCAAACTCCTCTGTGCCTTGGATAACAGCACTTACTTCAATTTCCATAAATGTATCCAGGCGTTGTGAAAGGTGCAAACAGCTGCTTTGTCTCCACATTGTGTGCATAAATGTTCATTGTGAGATGTAAATTGATCAAACTGTGGAAACAAATCATTTAAGGTTTGTGCAGTGATTAATAACAGAAGCCAGTAATCAGAGCTCCCTGCCACCAGCACATCTGGTACAGAGAATTTCTAGTTTGCCCTATTATGCAAATGTGCAATAAAACAAATACATTACTTCATTTAGCAGCTGGTTCAGACACATTATTTTAGGTGATTTCTTTATGTT
This sequence comes from Montemys delectorum, assembly GCA_019843815.1. Lineage (NCBI taxonomy): Eukaryota > Metazoa > Chordata > Mammalia > Rodentia > Muridae > Montemys > Montemys delectorum. The sequence goes on along the minus strand of JADRCD010146964.1, from coordinate 11,560 downwards.
TTGTGTACTTTTGCTGTAGATGATGGTTAATGTGAACTAATTCAGTTGTTTATGGAATGAGGGTTGCCACATCTAAAAAATAAATAAATAAAAGCCGTCAGGAAAGCCAGCTTTTGAGAAGACAATGTGGCTATGATCTCTGAGAGCCAGACACAACAGCAAATTCAATGTCTCAGAAGTGTAAAATCAAAGTTCATTTAATTTCCACGGTACTGAAAATGAAAGAAAATCCCATGACCACTGTTAAAACTTCTTGGATTTAGATTTTGTGTTTGTTGTATATATAGTTTCATACTGAGCAAAAGTGTGGATCAAAAAGAGAAATTTAGAAAAGAACATACCAATAAGAATGGAGAGGTTCAACCAATTTGTCCTAGGCCATAGAACATTGAGATGGGAATGAAGATCTGATTTCAAAATTCCTTTTCACAATTCTATTATTTGTTTCTACTCCAAAGTTTAATTTCTACTGGAGAGTAGATAAGACAGTACAGAGTGAATGTAGCACCATGAGAATTAGAAAAGCAGCATGTCCAAATGCAATCATCCTCCATACAGTAATGTTTAGGTCAATAACAAACTATGTTTAAGGAAGAGGAGCTATACAATTGTAATCCCAATAACTGTGGCCACCTTGGCTTGTATAACTATACTCTGCTTGTCACATAAAAACAGAATTATCTCTGAGACAATGGCTGTAATCATTCAACTGTACATTCAGAAGACCTTAGTAAGCTAAGAACTCAGACATTAATATTTAGAAAGAAGCAGCAGTGATTTGGAATTCTTAAGTGAGCACAGATATTTTAGAAATGTGAATCAGTCAACAGAGAGATTGTTTTCATCAAGATTCTACAGAGAAACAGAAAGGTCTTATGTAGAAAGATATTTTCTATAAGGAATTGATTTCTATAACAACACTGAATAGAAATCCCTGAATCTGTATTATGAGCATCATTCAGGAGACCCAGGAAGGCTTCTATAATAGGTGAAATCTACAGCCTATATATAAGGAAAACTGGTTCTATCTAGGTCTAAAGAAGTATGGAGAAGTCCCACTCAGAGTATGAATAGCAGTCTGTTTTACTCTAAATCCAATGACTTAGATGTTAATCTCATTCCAAAATATCCTCCAGACTGACATATAAAATTCGACCTTCACATAAGCCAGATGTGTATTTAAGAAGGCAGAAAATTAAGCTGTGTCAAAAAAGAATGAAATAATTTTTGAAAGAACTAAATCCATAGCATTTTTAACAAGGTAACCATCATTGTCAAAGCAAGGACTCTGGAATTTCCTTTTTATCTTTCAGTGTAGACATCTGGACATCACATGCATTTTTATATCACCTCAATATTTCAGTAATTTGGGTTCTTAAAGACTGGTCTTTGGGTCACACTGAAAGTTTCAAGATACCAACGTGTGTGTGTGTGTGTGTGTGTGTGTGTGTGTGTGTGTGTGTTTTATTCAGTCCTGGAGAAGTCATAATATAAGTGGATTGAATTCATTCAGCAAGGATCAGGTTTGACAACAGTAGTCTTACATAAGTGTGGACTATGAAGGCAACATAACATGATGAACAAGAACAAGGAATTGAAGTCAGAAGGCTCTTTGCCCTGTTCAACACTTTATTAGTGTAATTTCTTGGCAAGCTACATAGCTCACTAAGCCACAATTTCCATATCTATAAACTAACAATAATTGAGCCTATTTTCCTAGGACTATCATGAGGATTAAAGGAATTAAAGCATTTGCAACTCTGCACAATGGCTGACATGTGATAACTCAATAAACATTGTACTTATAATAGCTACAGGAGAAGAAAAGAAGTTGAAGCCAGAGGCATAGTAGTGTTATAAACCAACTCAGCCCTCCTTCACATCTTCTACAGTAAATATTCTTGATGCATGAGCAACTGAGCTAACACTAGATGATTGAAGGACTATCACAGTTGTCATAATCACTTTGGGAGAGACCATATTTTATAACACGGAAAAATATTTTATAGATGAGTAATAGCAAATATATAGATAAATGCCATAATAAAAATTGAACTTGAATTGCTATAAAAATTCTTCAAATAATTTGGTTGTTGAAATTTCTGGTGTGAAATGAAAATATTAACCACTGACTTCAAACCTGAAGGATAATATTACACATATGCAAATTCCTTCATTCAGAAAATTTATTTTGTAATGATGTGGAAATTTTACAAAATTAAAATGTAGGGGATGTTAACATTATCTGTTGCTGAAGTTTTTAAACTTCATTTGCAATTAAAGACTTTTTACATATCATATACTTGAAGACTGTCATATTTCCTCACAGTTTACAAATGTTCTTGGATATTTTTGTGAAAAATTCCTTAAAGGCTTGAAGTATTATTCTCATAAGATAATGTTTGAAATTGCCTTGTTTTAGGTACTAAAGAGGCAATAAGCCAATGAGGGTGGAAGCCATGCTTGTTTTTTATCATTACATGCTTTATATTTTTGCCTTCTCTCCATGTCCCCCTCCCCTCAGAGTTTTTCAACATATTCCCTTTTCTTCCCACATCCCCCTTCCCTGGGGTATCAAGTCTCTACATAATTATGTACGTCTTCTTCCACTGAGGGCAGACAAGGCAGTCCTTTTCTACATTTGTGCCCTGTGGCCTCAGACCAACCAGTGTATTCTCTTTTGTTGGTAGCTTAGTCTCTGGGATCCGCCAGAAATCCAAGTTAGTTGACACTATTGGTCTTCCTATGAGGTTGCCATACCCTTCAACTTCTTCAATCTTCCCCCTAACTCTTCTTTAGGGATCCCAGACCTCAGTCCTATGTTTGCCTGTAAGTATCTGCATCAGTCTCAGCATAGAGCCTCTCAGAGGACAGCCATGTTAAGCTCTGTCTCCCAGCACAATAAAACATCAGTAATAGTATCAGGGTTTGGTGCCCACCAATGGGGTAGAGCTCAAGTTAAGCCTCCCACTGGGCAGCCCTCTTTCTATATCTTCATTTCTTTTAAACAGGAACAATTTGGGGTCATTTTGAAGATGTGTTGGTGTCCCATCCCTCCACTGGGGGCACTTTGTAAGTACTAGAGGCTATTTATTTGGGTTATATATCCTCATTGTTGGGCCTTAAGGCTAAGGTCACCCCCATTGAATCCTGAGAGCATTTCACATCACAGGTCTCTGGGATTTTATAGAGATCACCCCATTCTCCACCCACAACCCCTGGCTATTGCATGTTTCCATTCATTCTATTAGCTCTCTGGGCTTCTCTCCTGTCTCCCCCTCCCCAACACCAGATCTTGCCCCCTTTCCCCTCCTGCCCAGGTCCCTCCCTCCCTCTACCTCTAGTGATTATTTTGTTCCTTTTCTAGGTGGGATTAAAGCATCCTCAGTTGGGCTTTCCTTCTTGTTTAACTGCTTAGAGTGTATGGGGTGTATCATGGGTATTCTGCACCTTTTGGCTAATATCCATTTATCATTGAGTACATACCATGCTTGTCCTTTTAAGTCTAGGTTACCCTACTGAGGATGATATTTTCTAGTTCTATCCATTTGCCTGCAAAATTTATAGTGTTCTCGAATTTAATAGCTGAATAGTATTCCATTGTTTAAATGAACCACGTTTTCTGTATCCATTCTTCAGTTGAGGGACATCCTGATTGCTTCCAGTTTCTGGCTATTAGGAACAAGGCTTCTATGAGCATAGTGGAGCAGGTGTCTTATCATATGGGGGAGCATCTTTTGGGTATATGTGAGGAGCAGGATAGGTGGGCTTTCAGATAGAAATATTTCCAGTATTCTGGGAGTATCACCAGATTGATTTTCAGAGTAGTGTACCAGTTTGCAATCCCACCAACAATTAAAGATTGTTCTTCTTTCTCCTCATTCTCTCCAGGATGTGCTGTCACTTGAGTTTTTGATCTTAGCCATTCTGCTTGGAGTACAGTGCAACCTCAGTGTTATTTTTTTTTAAGTTTGCAATGTTGGAGAGACAGTTTTTATTTCTATTTTTGTAAAGTTACATATAGAGACATATACATTATTCACTTTTTAAAATTTAATTAGTTAATTAATTTTATTTACTGTACATCCTGCTCACTTTCCCCATCCCAATTGTTGGTGTCAGTGGGAGAGGAAGCAGATAGCCTCTCAGAGACTTGAAATGTTTTGAAGCCCCCACCTGCTCAGAGGAGAAAGGGAAGAAAGACCTCAGTGTTATTTGATTTGCTTTTTCCTGATAATTTAAGGAAGTCGAGAATTTCTCTAAGTATGGCTAGGCCATTTGAGATTCATATACTGAGAATTCTCTGTTTAGCTCTGTAATCCATTTTTCAGTTGGATTATTTCAATTTTTGTAGGCTAACTTCATAAGTTCTTCATATATTTTAGATATTAGCCTTCTATTGGATGTAAAGTTAGTGAAGATATTTTCCAAATCTCTAGGTGGCTGTTTTGTCCTATTGGCTATGTCCTTTGCCTTTCAAAAGCTTTGCAGTTTCAAGAGGTCCCATTTATCAATTGTTCTTAGAGCCTGATCCCTTGATATTCTTTCAGGAAACTTCCCCTTATGCCAATGTGTTTCAGGCTATTTCCTACTTTTTCTTCTATTAGATTCAGTGTATCTGCTTTATGTTGAGGTCCCTGATCCAGTTAGACTTCAGCTTTATGCAGGATGATAATTACAAATAAATTTGTATTCTTCTACATGCAGACCACCATTTGGTAAAGGTGATTTATTTATTCCTCTGTATAGTTTTAGCTTCTTTGTCAAAGAGCAAGTGTCCATAGGTGTATGGGTTTATTTCTGGGTCTTTGATTATAATCCATTCATTGACCTGTCTGTCTCTGTTCCAGTACCATGCAGTTTTTATCACTATTGCTCTGTAGTACAGTTTGAGGTCAGGGATAGTGATTCCCCCAAAAAGTTCTTTTGTTGTTGAGAATTGTTTTTCTTATCCTTGGTTTTGTTGTTGTTGTTGCTTTTCCATGTGAAGTTGAGAACTGCTCTTTCCATGTCTGTGAAAAATTCTGTTGGAATTTTTATGGGGATTGCATTGAATTTGTAGGTTACTTCTGAAAAGATGGCCATTTTCATGATGTTAATCCTACAGATCTATAAGCATGGGAGATCTTACCACCTTCTGAGATCCTCTATTTTTTTCTTCAGGGACTTGAAGATATTGTCATACAGATATTGCTTGGCTAGAGGCACACTATTTTATATTATTTGTGGCTATTATGAAGAGTGTTGTTTCTCAGCCCATTTATCATTTGTATAAAGGAAAGCAAGTAATTTTTTTATGTTTTAATTTTGTATATAGCCTCTTTGCTGAAGTTGTTTATCAGTTGTAGGAGTTCTCTGATAGAATTTTGGGGGTCACTTATATATAATATCATATCATCCAGAAATAGTATACTTTCATTTTTTTCTTTCCAATTTGTATCCCCTTGATTGACTCTTGTCTCAGTGTTCTACCTATGACTTCAAGTGCTATCTTTAATGGATAGGGAGAGAGTAGGAAACTTTGTCTTGTCCCTGATTTTAGTTCAGTTACTTCAAGTTTCTCTTCTTTTAATTTGATGTTGGCTGTTGGTTTTATATATATTGTTTTTATTATGTTTAGGTATGTGCCATAAATTTCAGGCCTTTCCAAGACTTTTAACATGAAGGTATGTTATATTTTGTCAAGGCTTTTCAACATGTACAGAGATGATCATCTGACTGTTTTCCTTGGGTTTGTTTATATAGTGGACTATGCTTATGGATTTTCATATATTGAACCATTCCTGCATCTATGGGATGAAACATACTTGATTGTGGTAAATGATGTTTTTCATATGTTTTTGGATTCAGCTTGTGAGAATTTTATTCAGTATTTTTGCATCAATATTTATAAGTGAAATTGGTCTGAAGTTCTCTTTCTTTGTTGGGTCTTTGTGTGGTTTAGGTATCAGAATAACCATGGATTCATAAAATGAATTAGATAGTGTTCCTTCTGTTTCTATTTTGTGGAATAGTTTGAAAAGTATTTGAATTAGCTCTTCTATGAAAGTCTGGTAGGATTCTGCACTAAAACAATCTGACTCTTGGTTTTATTTTGGTTAGGAGAATTTTAATGACTGCTTCTATTCCTTTAGAGGTTATGGGCCTATTTAGATAGTTTACCTGCTCTTGATTTAACTTTGGTCCATGGCATCTGTCTAGAAAATCTTCCATTTCATCCAGATTTTCCAGTTTTGTAGAGTATAGTCTTTTGTAGTAGGTTCTGATGATTTGTTGAATTTTCTCAGTTTCTGTTATTATGTACCCCTTTTTATTTCTGATTTTGTTAATTTGGATACTTTCTCTGTGCCTTATTGAGTTTGCCTGAGGTTTTATCTATTTTGTGGATTTTCTCAAAGAAGTAGCTCTTAATTTTCTTGATTCTTTGTTTTCTTTGTTTCTATTTGGTTGACTTCAGCCCCAAGTTTGACTATTTCCTGATGTCTATTCCTCTTGGGTCTGTTTTCTTCTTTTGATTTAGAGCTTTCATGTGTGCTGTGAAGTTGCTCATATAGGATCTCTTCAAGTTCTTTATGAAAGAACTGAGTGCTATGAGTTTTCCTCTTAGCATTGACTTCATTGTGTCCCATTCCTTTGGGTGGCTATACATTCATTTACATTGAATTCTAAAAAAGTCTTTGATTTCTTTCTTTATTTCTTCCCTGAACAAGTTATCATTCAGTAAATATTTGTTTAGTTTCCATGAGTATGTGGGCTTTCTGTTTTTTTTATTGTTATTGAGGTCCAGCTTTAGTCCATGGTAATCTAATAGGCTGCATGGGCTTACTACAATCTTCTTGTGACTGTTGAGGCTTGTTTTTTGTCCAATTATGTGCTCAATTTTGAAGTAAGTTCCATGAAATAATGATTAAAAAGTATATTATTTTGTTTGGGGGTGAAATGTTCTAAAAATAGCTGTTAAATCAATTTGGTTCATAACTTCTGTTACTTTCACTGTGTCTCTGTTTAGTTTCTATTTTAATGGTCTATCCATTGGTAAGAATGTGCTGTTGAGGTCTATCATAAATAATGTGTGAGGTTCAATGTATGTTATGATCTTTAGTAAAGTTCCTTCTATAAATGTGGGTGCCCTTGCATTTGAGTATGAAATGTCCTTTATCACCTCTAGTGATTGGTTTTAGTTGAATGTCTATTTCAATGAATATTAGAGTGGCTACTCCAGCTTGTTTCTTCCAGCCCTTTACTTTGAGGTAGTGTCTGCCTTGGTTACTGAGATGTGTTTCTTGTATGCAGCATAATGGTGGACCATGTTTATGTATCCACTCTGTTATCTTCTGTCTTTTTATTGCAGAATTGAGTTGATTGATATTGAGAGCTTTTAATGATCAATGGTTGTTAGTTTGTTGTCGTGCGCGCAGGTTTCCTGCCAGCAAGAAATCACGGACAGACACACAGGATCCTTCTGCAGCCATTCTTTATTACATCTTCCAGAGGGCGACCCCCCACACCCCCAAAAGCACTGCTTATATATGCCCTGGAGCGGCATGCTCATCTCTGATTGGCTGTTTGCTCATTACCTCATGAGACACCTCGGGATAGGCTGTGACTTGGCGTTTTTGGCCCTAGCACATGCGCAGATGGGCTGAGACTTAGCGCACTCTGGCCCTAGGCACATGCGCAGACTACGTGTTAAGGGGAGAAGAAACTGGCTGCCGGCGCAATCTTGTAATGGAGGCTGCCGGCTTGGGTGTGGCTCTCTACAGTTTGTGTTATTTTGTTGTTGGAGGTAGTATTATGTATGTGTATGTGTGTGTTTGATTCTCTTCTTTTGGATTTGTTATGAGATGATTAATTCCTTGTGTTTTCTTGGGTATAATTACCCTTCTTGTGTTGGAGTGTTCCCTCTAGTATTCTCTGTGGGGTTGGATTAGTAGAAATTAGAACTAATTTTAATTAGTAGTGTATAAATTTCATTCTGTCATAGAATGTCTTGGTTTCTCCATCTATGGTGATTGAGAATTTTGCTGTGTATAATATTCTGAGCTGGCATCTATGGTATCCTAAAGTCTGTATGACCTTTGTGTAGGATTGTCTGGCTTTTAGTGTCTGCTGAGAAGTCAGGTATAATTCTGATAGATCTGCCTTATATATTATTTGACATTTTTTCTTTAGAGTTCTTAATATTATTTTTTGTTCTATACAAAATTTAGTGTTTTGATTATTATGTGGTGAGAGGATTTTCTTTTCTGTTCTGTTCTATTTGGTGTTCTGTAAGCTTTTTGTATATTTATGGCCATCTTTTTCTTGAGGTTAGGGAAATTTTCTTCTATGATTTTGTTAAATATGTTCTCTGGACTTTGAACTGGGAATCTTCACCCTGTTCTACTCCTACTATTTCTGAATTTAGGCTTTTCATTGTGTCCTAAATCTCCTGGGTGTTTTGGGTGAAGAACTTTTACACTTTGCATTTTCTTTGATGAATGTATCAATATCTTCCATGCTATCTTTTACACTTGAGATTCTCTCTTCTATCTCTTTTAGTCTGTGATCCTTATACCTGTAGTTCCTAAGTTTTCAATCTCCACTTCAGTTGAAGTTTGAAGTTTGTCTTTCCTGCATACATTTTTCATTGTTTTGAGGATCTGATAAATTCCTAAACTTTTTGTCAACTCAAATAATATTTAAATACTTTTCATCTATCAAATCAGTAGTTTTCAAGTACTTATTGCTGTAAGATATATTTAGCAAATAGTATCTTCAAACTTCTTATGTTGGAGCCTTAAGACCAATTTGATGATATGTAGAAATGGGCAATGGTAAGGCAATAAGCTCAGATAAAGATGTAAAAATAAGGGGGTCTCAGATAGAATTAGTGCTTCTGTATAAACCTTAAACTAGACAGCTCTGGTACTCTGATTTCAGATCCTCTGCTTCCAGAAATGTAAGAAATTGAGTTTCTGACATAGGAGCCACCTATCTGATGGCATTTTATTATGATATTCTGGAAAACCATTAGTCATCTTCCTGAGATATTAGGTTTCCGATTCTGTTTGTTTGATGAATATGAATGAGTTGAAGGGGCAGGTCTTGATGCTGTTGCTTTATATCAATAAATTAATTGACATAAAGTATAACATTTATCTTTCCATGAATTTGAGTATACCACAGTTTCTGAGCAAATAGATGATGATGATAATAATAATAATAATAATAATAATAATGATGATGATGATGATGATAGACTGATTATTCATGTAGAATAAAGAGTCCAATTCATATTAACCTCAAGTAGAAAATTGAGTAAAGAATCAAAATCTACACAACATCAGAGAGGAGAATTATTCTGTCAAGGTAAAAAAAAAAAAGAAAAAAGGAACAGCAAAGATTTCTGCGTAGCACTAAGAAGCCATCTTTCATAAAGTTAAAACTTCTACTTGTGTTGAGCATGAAGTTTTCTGAAATGTTTTTAATTTACAAAACAATGAGAGTATAATTATAGTTATAGATATAAAATATTACCGAGATACCTTTAGCTAATTCAAATTCAAAAGACCTTTGGTTTTTATGTGGCTTTACTTAAAAATAAGAAATATTCAGTAGCAAATACATAGTACCTTCAGTAGTCTCAAACTCTGAAGGATCATGATATACCAGAAACCAACATGGAAGGCACAGAGGAAACAAAGTAGCTCTTTTTCATCCAGTGTTCTAGTCTGCTCATGTGATCACAAAGACCCAAAGGTACATTTTTCGGTGTTCCAGAGGCTAGCATTAATACAATTACTTGATAACTTTGCAGTTGTAGATTGTGACTCCCTGTCACTGGCTAGGTCACAGATGTCTCCCTGCTTTCCTTTTTAAACACTGATGGGTTCAGAAGAGTAAATAAGCAGAGTCAGTGTACAGCACTCTAGTCACTTCTGTAATGGAAAGTAAGCAAAGCAGTTTAACTAGAGGTGCTGAGAAAGGAGGAAGGGACAGTGACCACAGTCAAATAAATGACGGAATGAATATCCTATTTAAGTATGCCAGACATACCCATGTAAATGGAACTTGTGGGTCACCAGAGATGACAGATACGGCATATTGGGCTGATCCCATAATTAAGGGAAAAGACGTAAGTCAGAAACACTGCAAGACTGAATGTACTGCTTTACTGCACCCTATAATTACTATTCTTTGGACTTTTTTTTCAATAGACATTTTGCTCTGATGATATAGAATATGGTCTCTTTTCAGTACCAAAAGTTAAAGAGGTGGATTAGGGAATCATCTAGTACTCTAGCACATACTAAGTCTATCACTCCAAAAAAAGCAGGGATTTCTACAGTGAAGCAATGCAAATCCTGATTCTCCACTCCACAGAGCAGATTCTTCACCCCAGTCCTTTCCTAGAGTAGGCAGTTAGTAATTAAGCAAAGAACAAAAAGGTTACATTTCCTAGCATCCTTGGCATTTATGCACAAGCACAGACATGCATACTTACATCTAGCTGAGATATTATTGTTTTATTTTCCTTGAAAAATTTGTTCCTTATAACACTCTAATATTTTCATGAAAGGCATGGAAGGTTTATTTTTTTTTTCTGACTAATGGGGGTCTTAATTTTGTTGGATTCAGAGCATGCTTATCTTTAGTGAATAAAATGTGGTTGAAAAAGCCAATCATGAAAGCTCTTTCAGATCACAGTAGCCATGTAAGATGCTCTGTCCAGTAAGACCTAAGGGCCATGCTGCTATGTAAACGTCAAAGAAGAGGCTCTCAGGTCAAAGGAAACAGACATCATGACCAATGTCTTCTCACCTCACTCCTCCACATTGCTTTATTAGAACAAAGTGTAGCAGCTAGAGAATCTGCAGAAACTTGAACCACTGACAGAGGAATGGACAGAGGAATGAAACATTGAGGGTAGCATCATGAAACTCTAACCACCAGCAGCTTTAATTGTATTGTGTGGTTAAAAATAGCTGTTTGTTTAAACTACATCTAGTGAAATTTGTTACTCATTGCCAGATTTATTTTTAAATAGTACAAAATGCATAGCACTGCCATTTAGTCAGCCTGTTATCTAGCTAGAATTAACAAGAATGCTATATTTTATTTTCACAAAAAGCCCAAAGTGAAGATAGTGGATCATTTTAAATCTCACATTTCCATATGGTACAGTTCACACAGTGAAAGTTTTCATGTACTTTAGGTAAGCCAGCTGGTATGTGTCAGAGCCAATCTTGAAGTTGTGCATTATGTAATTCATTTCAATTCATTCATCCACATATGCATTTTGACAGACTTATATGAACTTATGTAAAGCAGAATAATATCTGTACCACAAGCATGGAGTTTCATAAAGAAGGTCTTGCAAAGACCTCACAGTATAATGAGTTGAATATTTATGGCCTGCTCAATAGGAAAAAAAGGCATATACTTAGTACTGTACCATGTATATACCTTTGGTTGGTGAGGCCACCAAAGAGTAGAACCTAATACCACAATTTCCTGGTACTCATCACCAATTAAGCTTTTTATTTATTTATTTATTTATTTATTTATTTATTTATTT
>JADRCD010146962.1:399-19071 GCA_019843815.1 Montemys delectorum | reverse complement strand
GGAAGAGAAGGTTGGGAATACTTGGAGAGACACAGACAGAGACAGAGACAGAGACAGAGACAGACAGAGAGAGACAGAGAGAGAGACAGAGACAGAGACAGAGACGGAGAGACAGAGAGAGACAGAAACAAAGTTGACACTTCTGCTACTGAACCTGGCTTGCACCTGGCAGTCTGTGGGTGATGACACAAGCTGGTGCTTCTAAGTAGCTGTAGGTCTGAGCCTAGAATAATTGTCTGTATACCAATACATATAAGTTATATAAGTTGTGACATTGCAATATTTTGTACCAGAGATGTTTATTACTTTTCACCTGGTTTCTGCTAGAATATACAATGTTTAGATATAATTTATGTCTTATTCAAGGTCTAGTTTCATTTGAATTCTTATATTTAAAAATAGTCTAATTTATTACAGTACAAGTTTTGGGGGACTCTCTGATAAAGAATATTTTTCTTCTTAGTCCATTGTTATTCATAACAAATGGATTTTATAAAGAAACAATTTTATATGCAAAAGTTATGACTGGATTTGGGTTTGTTTTTCTGAAGGAAATTATGATTTTGGACAGAAGTAAAGTCAAATGATAAAATCCACTATTAACATTCAAATTTATCATGTAATCCACATTAAGTTGTTTTAAATTTTTAAGCAAATTTCCCTGTCTTGGAAAACCAAAAAAAAAAAAAAAAAAAAAAAAAAAAAAAAAAAAAAAAAAAAAAAAGTACATAATGTTAATTTATCATTTCACAGTTACCTGACAACAAAATTCTTTTGCATTATTATAGACCTTAAGGCAAAATAAAACTAATTACTTTGTCTTTTTAGTACATGAAATTTATTTATTTATGTGTCCCATAAAGGTGGGTGCATGTGGCTCTGAGCATCTGCAGGGATCTGGAACAGTTGAAGTTGGTACTCTCCTTCCATCATATGGCTCTGAGGATAGAACTTGTGTCACTGAGCTTGGCTTTAGGTGCCTTTGACTACCCAGCTATGTCAGTGGATACAGTTTTTTCCAGAGTGCCTTTCCATTTGAAATAAAAATTCACAATCATAATTGCAGAAAAATAAATGGAATAACTGAGGCAAATTAATTCTATTGTTTCTTATTACACTCTTCACAAGTCAGCTGTGACATATACAACTAAATATCTCTGTTTGAAGGCCTACCTGAAATAATTTTTAATGCTTGAAAATATGGTTTCATATCATTCGATAAATTAAAAATTATACACAAGAAACTTTTATATCCTTTTCCTTCTCCCTAAGCTCAACATCATCAGACTGTTTGGAGTCAACTTCTACTCGCTTTGCGGACTACTAAAAGAATGAGGATATTGAATAAAATGCAATATCTCTGTTGGGTTCAGATGGAAGATGAGAAAACTCACCTCAGAAGAAGGAGCTTATAATGAAAGCTTTATTTTCTGTGCATGTAGGGAGGCAGCCAGTTCCAGATCTGAACCATGTTCAGGAAGGGAGACTGTATAACATTTTTATAGGATGGGTGCCCTGGACCTGCAGGACTTAAACAACAGGGCTCTCAAGGGAAGAGAGCAACAACAACAAATTGGGATCAGGAGACACAAAGGAAAGAGATAAGACAAAAAATTCTATTCAAGTCTCAGTTTACTCTAGGAAAACAAAGGGCTTATAAGACTACAAACCACAAAGATATTGCGAAGGTGCACAGGCCAAACCAGTATCATCACATCATTATACATTAATGTAAATGGAATGTCCTCATTGTAAAATGTCTGGAAAGGAATGTCCTCACTGTAAAAGTCCAGAAAGGAATGTCTCCATTGTAAAAGTCCAGAAAGCCCTATATCATAAAATGTCCCAAGTCAATTACCAGAACAGAAGCAAGATAGTGGAAGAAACAAAAAGTGTAGGTTAATAGTTGATGGCCTGGGGACAAGATGGAAATTGAGATGCTAGGGACTTTTGAGCCCCAACAGGTCCACTTTTTTGTATACAGAAACAATGTGTACTTAGGGTGACAATGTCTAAATCAGTTTGGTCCTAGGTTCCAAGGGGTTTGTGCCTATTTTAAGTCAGAGAAGTTGCAAGGACAGTAATGCCCAAAATGGTCTGACCCATCATAGGGGGACCCCATCAACTTAGTAGGGTTCCCTGTCTTAGGTTGCTCTTCATACTAAGGATGGCTTCCTCCTCTCAGTTGCCCATCACTGGCTAGTCAGTCCATCACACTGGAAAGGTGAAGGGCCAAGCATGAGCAGGGTTATTTTAAGAGCCATTTGTAAGAATGTCATCAAAACCATCTCCCAGATCTGACATTGCCAGCTGGTGGTAATGAATCTGCAAGCGTTGGGCCTTAATTGCATCTGTTTGTCCCTTAATAAAGGCCATAAAAAGAAAAGGTCCTAGTGATAGTAGAATTAGAAAGCCAAGCTCTGGCCAAGGAAGGGGAGAAGGTAGGGCAGAATTCCATTCCAGGTGCTCTACATGAGGTTATTGAAGAGTTCCTGATGTCTCTTCTCTAATTCTTGTTGGTGTTTTCAGATTCTGTCATACACAATCCCAGACTTGTTTGCATAAAAATAGCATTTTCTGTATAATGAGGTCAGGAGTTGCTGCTAATCAATGGGTTGATCGAGTCCACCTTCAACCTCTTTTTTCATCAGGAGGAGTCCAAGGATGATCAGCATTCCTATTTTCTTTTGTTTTTCCTGTAGAGCAAAGAAGAGAAAGGTTCTCAGAGGGAATTTTCCCCTCTGGAAACGGCTTGTTAGACTGTCTCACGAGTCTTTCAGATGAGCACTGGATCTGGGCCATGCCAGGAATTATCTAAGGGATCCCTCCATCTCACCTAGGCATGAGTATGTCTAGATGTAGGATGCTGTAGACACTCATCAAAGAGTTCCTTGGCATCCAACTTTTAAAATTTTAAAAATAAAAAGCATGATTTAAATAATGTGCACAGGGATATAAATCTCACTTTTTTTGTTTCTTAGTTTTGCTTTCTTTTAAAAGCCGAAGTTTTCAGAGTGCAATGTGCACATTCAACACTTCCATGTCCCTGAGAATTCTAAGGAATCCCAGTAATATTGGTAACATTAATTTGTTGACAAAACACTTCAAATGCTTGACTGTAATTGTCAGTTCCATTATCTGTTTTAATCTGATTTGTAACAGCAAGCATAGACAAATAATGTAGGCAATGATTATATTTTTAGTTGCTTTTCATGTTAAGGGAATTGCAACTAGAAAGCCTGAAAAGGTCACATGGGCACATTTATTTTTCTAAAATCAGAAATGTGAGTATCCATTTGCAATAATTGATTAAGTATAAGTCCTCGAGAATTAACACTATTACATGGTACAGGTAGAAACTGAGGACATTGAGAACAAGTCTTTACAATTTGACATGCACATTCTCTAAAAATACCAAGTTATTATCTCAAGCCATTACTATTTTGATGATGTAAGCATGAGATTATATGGCCAATTGTTCCTGTGTAATTGTTCCTATAATTGACTGGTATACAAATCTGCTGTGGCATTGTCTTAAGGGGTCTTGTCCAGGCAGTCCATTATGAGCTCTTAAATGTCCAAAAACAGTCTTTTAAAGGAATAGTACTTTCTCTTAACTTGAGTTGTACATGCATAAACAATTGCAAAATTTGAGAATTAGCAGTATCTAAAAAAGGAACAATTTTAAGCAATTTGTAAGCTCTGAACTATATATATTGGCTATCAATATATAAATTAAAAGTTCGATTTTAGCACTTTAAAAATAGTGACTACACCATGTAATTCAATTATTTGTGCTGAAGTAGAGGGAAACATATAAGATTAAACATGGGGTCCAATCACATATACTTTTCTCCCATAGACTGGTTGTAGGTGCGTTCTTTATGGGATGCATACGTAAATTTACAGGAAATATAAAAGCATGCATAGAAGCAAATTTTAACAACTTGGCCTTTGGATAATGATTATCAATTTTGCCTAAATGTTTACTATGCAATAGGCCAAATATCAATTAATATTCTGCAATAACCAATTTAATTGCTGTTTGAAACAAGGAATAAAGCTTGTTTTTAAAATGGGCAGCAGGCCCATACTGCCCACAGCTGTTTTTAACTTTTATTACACTTGCAATCATCCTAATTATGAAATATGAGTGAGTTAAGAATCCTGAGCTTTCAATCAAACTGCAAACTGCAGCCAATAGAACACTGGCAATTCTAACCATACTTTTAAAGTTTCTTTTGTAATATTATGGCATAACCATAACTTTTGGAAAGTAAAACCCAATTTTAAACAATCCATTCTCTTTAAAATAAATACAAAAGCATTACTGTCACATTATGAAATTTTGCTGCCAATTATTACATATGACTGCATGACTGTGCAACCTGCAATGCTTCATTAAAAGACAGTTTTAAATCTTATCCCTTATAAGTCTAGTTTCTAGGATAAGAATTACATGACATATTATACCAATTTAGAACTCCAACCCTGACTTACTAGTTTAAAGATAACTTTCTGTCACCAACGTTACAAATTTTTAATCACACACAATGAATTATAAGCCAATACTCTATAATCAAGACATTCAGAACATATTTATACCTTTAAGACTAGTCAGAAACTAAATGAAGTAGCTACACAAATCTTATAAATTTAGGCCAAAGAATTTTTACCTTTTCTAGCTATAATTTGAAAAGAAAAAGCACTTTGCCATTTGCTGACCCCGATAATCACAATTGTATAGATTTTTTTCCAGGAAAAACCAACTATCAGCTTATTTGCCTTAGAAATAAGAAGCTGCTGACCCCTCTTAAAAGCAGCTTTTCAGCAGGACCTCTCCTGCTGTATTTGACTCCTGGCTAAGGGTTCAGGCAACTTAAATCAGCCTTTGCTGTGCAAACTGAGACTGAATCAAGAGATGGATAGCCAGCAGGATAAAGTTTTAACCATTTTTTTCTTTTCAACATGAAACAGAACAACAGTCATTCAGACAACAAAACAAAAACAGACACAAATTGACATGTGGACAGATTGGTGCACCAAGGACAGACAACACAGAGAGGGTAGAGAACTTAATGTAACCGGAACTAAGAATGTCTCCTGTAGGGACCAAAGAGGAAGCAGTGAATCAGAATTTCTCCCAATTTCCTTCTGTTCCGAGGAGAGCTCTGAAATACATTTTCCTTCTCTCTTGATCCCTCTTTCTCATGTCGTTTGTATATCTAGCTTCTCCCCCCCCCCCCCCCCCCCCCCCCTTTTTTTTATTTTAAGCCCTACTCCTCTCACCTGATGCAGTTCTTGACTGTGGACAAATCTCTTTAATAAAATTAAAAAAAAATTCAAGTCATGTATTTAAACCTTTATCCCTCACGCCTAAATGATTCATGGCTTCTCAATGCCTGCCCCAGGCAGAAGGCTCCTGAGCAAGGTGTGTTCCACACAAAATTCATCAACCGACCAAAAACACTGCTGTGATCTTCACTGGTCTCCTCGTACTCAATTTCCACTGCTGGGTGCCAGCTGCCCTGACCTGCAGGACTTAAACAACAGGGTTCTCAAGGAAAGAGAGCACAACAACAAATTGGGGTCAGGAGACTTAAAGGAAGGAGACAAGACAAAAAAATTCTGTTCAAGTCTCAGTTTACTCTAGGGAAACAAAGAATTTATAAGGCTACAAACCACAAAGGTATTTGCCCAGGGGCACAGGCCAAAGTGGTATCGTTGCTTGGTTACACATTAACGTAAATGGAATGTCCCCATTGTAAAATGTCTGGAAAGGAATGTCCTCTTATAAAAAGTCTAGAAAGGAATCTCCTCACTGTAAAAGTCCAGGAAGGAATGTCCCCATTGTAAAAAGTCTGAAAAGTCCCATATCATAAAATGTTCTGAGCCAATTACGGGAACAGAACCAAGGTAATGGAAGAAACAAAAGAGTGTAGGTTAATAGATGATGGCCCAAAGACAAGACTGAGATTGAGATGCCAGGGGCTTTTGGGTTCCAACAGATGAGAACACAAAACAATGGGCATGGGGTAAGCTGTTGCACTGATCAATCATATTTTGACACAAGGGGTTAAGCAAGAAAGTTAACATTGGTGACTGGAACTTATCCAGTTCCCCCGGTTTCAGGGTTCTTGAGATAACTTCTGCAGTCAAGTCCTCGCCTGGACTTTGATCTTGAATTTAGAGTGATAAATAAACAAAGGAGCAGACAATCTGCACACAGTCAATTAAGTCAAGACAGGCAACACATTTATGACTTGTGTGCCTTAGTTAGATAATGGATAACAGCATCTTCCCTCTTTACATCCCTTACTGATTAGCACACAAAAGTGAAACACCTGAAGTCTCAGGATATGAGTTGGGTTCTGGGGTCTAAAAACATGAACTTAGTTTCAATCCTGCCAGCAAGGTAGAACGTTTTCCTGATATGGCTGAGTTCAGGAAACTACTTACATTCTCTTATTCTAGCATGATGGCAAAAGGATGCCTTTTATGCATCCTTTTCTAATGTCCATTAAGGCCTCCAAGATCTTCAACTCTTACAGAAACAGCAATGCTTTTTTTGGGATGTGAGGGGGGATTGAAGGGATGCATCCTTGAAAACACAACTAGCAAATGTAAGAGTTAAAATGATGCTTTCCTGTCCACTGAATATTATTGCTAACGTATTTCTAAGGGGTGGGGTTCCCTCCCAGTTATTAAGCACCTACTATACTCTAAATAATATACTTTAAAATTTTAACACATTAAAACGTGATTTTAATCCATACAATAGCACAAGTGAAGGTAATATACTTTTGTCATTTTATAGGTAGGAATAGCACAATCTTAAATGAAACACCTTGTTATAAGTGTCAAGTCTCAGGTTTTCTGAACATCCAAAAATGAAGTCAAACTAGACTATGGGATTTCTGGAGGTGAGATTAAACCCAGCATCCCCCAGGAATTTGTGAAATTAGTTACCGTCATCCAAAAGGAGTCATTTCCCTAAGTCTACACAGAAGAGACATATAGCTCCGTTGACATGTAGCTGTGCTTAGATATCAAACTCCTTTCAGGTTTCCAGGCTTCTTCGATCCCAATTCACCAGTCTTTGTTATGTGTCTCAAAGTGAACCAACCTGTCATTTGTCCATTCTGTGTCCCTTCAGATACTCACTCTCCTTATAATCCATGCTCTTTACTATTCCCTCACTCACAATCTGTGCTATCCACTCTTGCAATGTTCTATGCTCTATCTCTTGGTTTCTCATTTACTATCTTCTTCATAATCCCCTGCTTCCCTGGTTCTGATAATACCTGCTTGTCTTTTCTTTCTGGTCTGGATTCTTCCAGGTTTCTCTCATTGATGTTTTCTCTCTTGTTCCATATCTATAAAATAATAATAATAATAATAATAATAATAATAATAATAAACTTTATCCATATCAGAAGGACCATGTTGGCAGTTTATTGTGCCCTCTTGCAATCAATAAGTATAGTAAAGGAGATTAGGGACTTTGATCTCTGCCTCCAAATATATTGTCATTTTACTAAACATTTCCTGTGGGGTGTTGTGTAGAGAGACAGGTATATGATAGGTAGGTCACAGACCAAGACATATAGTAATGTGGCCTCCTATGCTATCTGCCCTTGAGCATAGACTGGACTTATTATTTTCCAAAGTAGAATACAGCAAAAATGATGGACTGCCATTTTGGAGTCTATAATATGTAAAAAAGAATATCTTTTGGTTTGAGTATTCTCTTGTTTCTTTTCTGTTATAATCTTCTGGAAGAAAACTCTGAATGAGATAAAGACATGGAAAGATCCACATAAGTAAACTCAGAAGGGAGACATTGTGAGGTCTCCTAACTGAGCACTAAGTAAGGAAACCTAATCTGTTCTCATCTCTGTAGGTACCTAGAGTTCTACATATATTACATCAGTCTAGTTGTCTTGTTAAGGCTGAGTCAGAATCATCAACTGACCCACTAAAAGCACTGCATATGAACTAATAAGGAGTTATTTTCAGCGACTGTGTTTGGGGTGACTTTCAGTGTAGTAACAAATAATACAATATTTACTTCATCAAGATACATTGAATAAATGTATAGATAGATGAATGAATAATAGGTTTTATAGAAATATAGTATGTCGAGCTAACAAATAATTTAATAATATTTTGCTTGAACCATTATGATGTGGTTGCTTACAGATATACTAGAAGTAAATGGTAATTTGCTTAAAAACAAGGGAGGTTTTTAAACATAAATCATTATATAAAAGTTTCTTGAGAAAGCCTTTCAAACTCAGACATCCTTGCCTCTATCAAGGATTGTTTAAGAAGGGTGCCTCAGGGCTGGATTAGATGAGTTGTCTCTCACCTTTTGATAGCATGATGATTGGGATGTATTGAGCCCTCTGGGGTGTATAACCCCTCCTAGGTGCTACTTGAAAGCTTGCTGAGACATGATCTCTTTTGGAATGTTACAAAAAATGCCACATACATATTAATTTTAAAGACCCTTCAAACTCATTTTATTTGTGAACTCTTTTTTTTCTTTCTGAATTTAGCAAACAAGTTGTCTGTGCAATTCATTTACCAATCACTCATGTTTTGGCTTTTGACATCACTTGGATTGTGGTTATAATTACATAATTCTTTATGTAAGAAAATCTTTCTCACTTATTATTTCTAGATGTGCAGGTCTGCATTTTGAACCGTGCTAAGCCATACAATAAAAGCTGAAGTCAATAATACTAAATAATTTTGACACAGTAGCCAGAGAACTGCTGTATTCTTGAAGACTTCAGCTCTTCTTATGTGAGCAATTTACCTACATCTGTATTCCTTTCCATTGTTTTGGTTGCAGTAACCTAAGACCTCAAGGTCACTTCTCATTGCTGGAAAAATTTGATCATGGTTCACTGTCACAATTGCCCATGCTTTCAATATCCATGCTGTTAGGAAAATATAATTAGCAATTAAATATTCTCTCAACCAAAGAATAATCTCTAAATAAGAAATAGAAAAAGAAATACTTTTATTACTCAATAGACCTTAAAGCCAAATGTGTCTCACACCACAGGCATTGTAAAAAAAAAAATGCAAGAACAGAAAGGTCACACTTTTACAGACACAGAGAGGTATAACTGAATAAAATAAATATCTAAAAAGTAACTGATATGTTTTATAATGTGACAGTATGATGCGGAGGGAGGGTTTGTCTTAACCGAACTATGCTTGGCACCCTCCCCCCCGCCAAGGTACCATCCATACTATGGGTCTAGTATAATTAAAGTTTATTTGGGGCATGAGAAGGAGGTGAGGGAAAGAAAGGAGAAGAGAGGGACAGAACAAGAGAGAAGAAGGAAGGGAAGAGGCCAGCCAGGAACATGGGAGAGAGGTGGAGGTAGGATGGAGAGAGACAAAGACAGGCAAAACAGTCCTTTTATATCAAGCCAGGCTCATACATGGCTATTGCTAGGTAACTGTTGGACAGAGCCTAGAAGAAATGCTAACAGTAACCACTTCTAATTTTCAAAGAAAGTAGCACATGATTTTATGGCATCATATGCTAGTTTATCTCACAGCACTTTAAAACTGATATTATCATATGTGTTTGCCTTTTGCCTCTCTGCATGGAAACACTTCTTATATCACTTTATGGCAGGGGTAGTTTTGCAGCTGTGACTACTGAAAATGATTAAGTTCCTGATACAGTAGACCTTCTTGAATTGAATGCTGGCAAACAGGTCGTATTAGGTTTCCTACTATGTCAAATATCTGAGCTAGTGTAATAGGATGAACTTTACTTCATCCTAGTAGTTTCAGAGCGTTAGCCCATAACTGGCTTTATGGAAAGTTTCCTGGCTTTATTGAGATATAGTTCCACAACAGAAGTGTTTGATGGCACACATTGATAACACATGGTCTCTAAGAAGCAGAAAATGATGAAGAACAAATAGGGACAGTGATCTACTTCTTCCCTACTTTGGTGTTTTGAATAAGAAATCTCCTCCATAGGCTCACATATTTGAGCACTTGATCACCAGCTGCTATTTAGAAAGTTTATAGACTCTAGAATTTGTTTGGCTTTGTTTCTAGTCAATAAGGAAATAGACTGCTAACTAGGAAATTGGCACATGTTCCCAAATACAGTAAACATCTTTACAGATGTTTTCTATCTTCTGGTTTTTCCAGAGTTATCTTCTCCATTTCTTTTAAATCTCACCATTGAAATATGTTGAATTGATACATTTCTTTTTATTTAGTCAGCAATATCAACCCAGAAATTTCTCTCCATTTATTTATATTTACCCCAACCTTAGTCTTTAGCTAATAAATATTTACTTTAAATATCAGAGCGACAGAACAATAAGATTCACTTGACTTAGTCCCATTTTCTCAAGCAACTCTCTATTTTATTATAGTAAACTGAATTCTGAGTTATTTATTCTGCCATTGCTGTAGACATCTTCCTTTTGACATCAAATTTTTTCTTGCTACCTGCTATTGCCTCTCTACCTATCTATCTAACACACAAATACACACACACACACACACACACACACATACACACACACACACAAACACACACACGATTTTCCTCCTCATGATCTCAATTTGCAAAATCTCCTCATTAAAAAAGATGTCAAGAAACTTCTCCTTGTATTTATTACTTTATGTAAAATTTGCTAACTAAAGCTTAAATGATCAAGTCCTCACAGGGTATTAGTTACCCTGTTTTCATCCTCTGTCCTCTTTCTTACTCATTCCAATTCAATCACACAAATTTTATGGATATTCCCTGTACTCACATGTAATAGTATTCTTCATCAGGATTTCAGGATTTGGATTTATTATTATTTAGAATATTATTCATGTACAGAGTTTTAAAATATTAGCTCTGTAAATTATTAGAGATGCTTACACTAAAATGAAGGCATTCACTTAATCAGAAAATGGCCATGTAGAGTAGAAAGTATCAATGACAGATGTTTCACTCTCTACTATGCTTCATGTTACGTAGAAAATAAACAAAACTTTCAGTTGTGTGTACTTACTGATTGTTTATTTAAATTAGTGATAACATTCTTAGAATATTAACAAATTATTTAATATAGCTTCATTTCAATAACTTCATTTTCAATATGTTCTACAAACCAAGTAACAGAAAATATCCATTAAGACATGTTTGTGCTATTGAATAGTTTCCACAATAGTCAAGTAATTTTTTCAAAATATTTTACATAATTTCTTGACTCTTTCACTAGAATATATCAAACTACATTTCTCAATATCCTAAATATGCCAAGTATTTTAACTCCAACTCTTCATTGATTCCATGACTGCAGAATCAATATTTCTTTAATGCATAATTATATTCTCTTCATACTTCAAATACTTCATAATATCAAATACTCTAATAACTAATAACTATAAATATTTATACAGATCATGCCTAGTAAGTGGTCACCTGGTATAGTAGAAAATTTTATGTAGTCTCCAGAATCGCGCACACACACACACACACACACACACACACACACACACAAACACACACATATTTATGTATCTATTATTCTTGTGTAGTTTCTGATTGTGGAGAAAAAAAATGACTCCTTTCTGATACCACATATACATTCTTACATACATATTTGCAAGGAACCCCATAGAGACATATATATATTTCCTGATTGTGAAAAAGAGAATACTTTGTAGCATATTAAAGGTTGATTAATCCTTGGTGTTTCAATGAACACACAGAAATTGGCTAGAATAGACCAAGGAGAAGATAGTGAGCCTATCTGAAGGTGTATTTAAGATAACTTCTAGAAAACATGGCAGCCTTATCAGATCCTTTTGTGTTGTGAAATTTCTCATGGAGACGTTGGAGGACTATAGTACAAAAAATGTCAGAGAAAGAAATTTTAAGGGCTGTTATTAAAAACAGCACTAGACATTAACAGTCAGAATCAAGGATGAGGAATTATATAGACGAACTGAGGAAGTGTTTTGGAGGAAAGATTTATTTTCATTTTCTGCATCTTTTAAAATAAATTTAACATAACTGCATGTTCTCTTGATAGAAATTAATTATAACATTGCTTAAAAGAGTTGGAGTGAGCATTTTATTATTACATTAGAAAAGAATGATTAGTACTTGTAGGGATTCAAAGGGAGTCTCTATTAATTATCTAAAATTAGAGTAGGAGCTCTGCTGTTTGGATCTTCAAGCATTTATGTTTGTAGTTCTAAGAGGAATTGTATTTTCTAAATTCAAGTTGTATAAACAGCTACAAACAACCACAAAAGACTGAATGTTAGCTTAGTTCATAAATATACATATTTTTATTGTAATATAATTATGAAATAATAATAAAGACACATTAAAATGTTGTATCTTAAAACAAAAGTAGTTTTTTGCCTCTGAACTTAATAAGAGTGATCTTGAATTTAATCAGCATTGTTTGCTTTATTTTAAATATAAATTTTGAAGGACAGAAAAATGCCTTACCAAGCACATGTGAAAAGCCAAATAAATAAATATAAGAAATAAATAAAAGAAAAGTCAAGCACACATACCACACACACACACACATATAGACACACACATACACATACACTCCCCACATGTACACGTATAGATTTTTGTCAATAATAGTTATAAGTAAATAGAAAGTAATAGAACATAAATTTATGTTTGTAACAGTTACATTGACTCTCAAATAGTGACTCACAAGAAAATCAGTCTTTACAAATGGCTCCACAGTGACAAAAGGGAATCACAGTAGCTATAGTTCCCGCTCTTCTAATTAGCTTTTCACCTAGATAATTTATTCCACTTGCTGTAATAAAACTCTGAAGCCACAAGAAAACGAAACTGTAACATATTCTGTTGTCTCTTACTCTTTACTGACTGATGAAACTAGATTTGACTGCTGCAGGTGAATTTCATTATTCACCAAAGCATCTAATTGCTTCTCAGTGCCTTCTCTTCTAACACAGAGCACAAAGTATCTGTCCTGTGTCTCCTCCCCTGGAGGAATGACACAAGTCAGTAGGATGATTTTCTGTTTGAGGATGCATTTTCTCCTGGCTGTTTTCCTAGATGCATGTCATACAAAGGGACCTGGATGACACTACTGCTTTATAAATGTTTTGTACTAAAGAGGTCCTGGCTGCCTTCAATGCTACAAAGTCATCCAAGCTTCGAGCTGATTGTCTTGTCATGATCTGTCATCGCCTTAGATCTGAAGCTGCTGAAATACCTAAACCAGATTAGGTCTTTGGCCTTCTGCCCAAGACAATTTCACTGTCTGCAAATGTAGTTTTGTGGAGTGTAAGTTTTAAATCAATCTCTTTCTTTCTCTTATTTTCTCAATATATATTAGAATTGAAAATTGCTTATAAAATTTTAATTACACACACATATATACAACTTAATCTAAAATTCATTCATAAAAATGTAATGTTATTACTATAGATTAACAATGTCAGTATATGTGTTACTGTTGAGGTTAAAACAGTATTTCCTGGATAATAAATATCACTAAAATCTCCTATTTATAACAGATATAAGAGGAGTTCCCTAATTTTCCTGACAAAAATAATTTTGCATATTTAAAGAAAACTAGGTATCTATGTTCATGCTTAAATAAAAGTGTAGACTAACCTTTTGAAAGGCTTTAAATTTTTCAGTTGTTTTAACTGAAGCTTATCATTGCTTGTGAGATAAAAATGAGGCAACGAATGAGGAAGGTCACACAATGGTTGAAATGATTTAGGAGATGATTCTGATATGATTCTTTCAATTCCACCGAAACTAAGCAGTTCTTGCCAGTGTCTAACCAGGTCCCCACTGTGTCAAATGCCCAGTCACTTCAGAAACCAAGACATAATTCTTGATCATTTCCCCTTATGTGCAACTAAATGCTCAGTTTTTCTAGTGAGGAAGAGCTAAAACATCTATCCTTAGATTTTAATACTTATTTCACAAAATTTATAATTTGAGAAAAAGATGAACTTAAAATCTGTGCTCAATTTTAATACAATCTTTTAGGGAATTAGTGTATAGAAATACACGTAAGTAGGATGATTTTAGAGTCCCTTTTCCACACAAATAAGCAACACATGGGGACCCTGGCAACTGGTCAAGTTAGGTATTAGATAAGAATTTACAGCTACGCTACTTTTCTGGCAAAGACAATGACATTGAAACAATGAACCCCACAGAATCATAATTCTCAGAAAACTTGTACTGGGGGAAAAACCTTGAATGTGGTACCAACCAGAGGAAGAATATGTTTCCTAGTAAGAGATTACACACTGTGCTAGTTTTTCAAACTACCATGTCTTACAGATTGGAACTGAGACAGTGGCTATGGTGAAATTATACCTTGTCCCAAACTGCTTATATATCCCATCTATTTATATCTAAACCCTGTTTGTTTCTTTGTTTCTTCAAAGCTACATTAGAAGGGCCATTAAACTTCATTGTTCCTCTTCCCAGTGTCAACAAATGTTGAACAAATATCATTTTTTGTTTATTTTGTCTTTTGCTTGTTGTTTGTTTAATGAGCTTAGGCCGATTAAATTTCCAGGACCCAGTCCCTAACCTACACAGCTCTAGTAACAATGGGCTCAGAACTTCTGATACCCACCAGCAACCAGAATAGAATGGGACTGTGCTCTGACTTTAATTTTTGATTCAGTGTCTGGCCTTGGTCATGGTATATGATTTATTGATGCTTCTCCCTCACTCAGAAACAAACAAACAAACAAACAAACACTCTTGAGTGTGTGGTAACAAGTATAAGAAGACAAGAAATAGCATCAATATGTGTCCCAGTATATAGTAAATGGGTACGAATGGCTATAATAAAAGAAACTAATTCTTGGTCCAGGTGTCCCATTGGTAAACTACCTCCATAATCTGTTAGTTTACCATGTAAACTGAGATGAAAATGGCACCTCGGTTGTAGAGTCATCTCAAGAATTAAGATAATACAAATGAGCACATTTAAATAGTAAAGCTTGGTGTGTATACACAGGTTGTAATTTTTAAGTTTCTTCAATAAATATTGTCATGATTACTATTAATTTCCTGTGGTATCTCCTCTGGCAGTTCCATGAAAATTATTTGACATTAATATTGACTTATTTTTGGTATGGCTTGGTGCAAGAACATTATCACAAGGTCATGTGAATATTAAGCATATATTCTATTATTTTTGTATTCTCAGATTTTGTTTTAATTTACAATCTACTTTCCAGAGAAATAAAGTTATTTTACAAGAAAATCACCTTGCACATATAAGATTCTCCTTTGGAAATTTCAAATTTAATGAGCACTTCATTTCTAAGTAATGTTTGATATTTTCTAAAGGCTTACACCTTTTTGTTTTTTCATAAACTAGTATTCAGATTATTAACACTGACTTGTTAATAACTGTGAGATGATTCTCACTGCTTATCATGGGTACTACATGTTTCTTCATGTGTCTTGAAAGAAAATCTTGAAATATGACAAGTTATAGTTATATTCAAGGAATTAATTATGTCAATAGATATTATAGAAGATGTTTTTTATTATAAGACAGCTTTTCATAGTTGCTGACATAAAATATGTACATGTCAAGAGTCACAGTTAGTTCTTGAAACTTAATCTCATGTAGTTTACTTTTACAATTGGAAAGACATATATGACAAAGCACAGGAAAGTTCTCATTTGTAATTACCCAGCATCTGAACCTGCATTCTTTGCTATTCAAAAATACCCGTCTCACCCCAAACTTGAAATAATCCTCTCTTTGTCTAAACTTAGATGGTAGGAAAGAGAAGAATGCAGAAAAATATTTATATTTTTCATTACTTTACAAAGATGTCTATACCATGATTCCCTTTATTTCTTATTTTAAAATCTTGGCTTTCTCAAAACGTAGGATAGCTATTCTGCAAGCTGGAGAAATGGCTCAATGGTTTAAAGAACTGACTGATCTTCCAGAGGTATTGAATTCAATTACCAGTAACCACATGGTAGCTCACTGCCATCTGTAATGGGATCCAATGCCCTCTTCTGGTGTGTCTGAAGACAGTTGTAGTATACTCATATATATATAAAATATAAATATTTAAAAAAAAGATTTATTTTAAAAAAGAAAGCACCTCTAGATATTTTTTGTTTTGTTTTGCTTTCTTTTCTTTCTGATGCTCTGTCCTATTGTTACAGCCGCCAGCAGCTACATGCGTATTGGGTCTTCTGGAAGAGGGGAAAGGGCCTGCGGGAAATTAAGGGAATCAGACTGTGAGAGGAATCAATAAAAAATGGGACCAAGGCACGGTTCTGCTTTCAGTCCACAGTGTATTATCAAACTGAGAAATCAAACAGGCAGGCAAAATCCTACCCTCAGTCCACCAGCATCCTGTGGCCAAATTAGCATGTGGATGCTCAGGGTCTCAAAGGCAAAGCAAATTCCGCAGGGCTTAGCTGTTAGCAGGAACTTCAAGGCAGAGAAGTGTCAGGAACAAAAAGGGCTTTGTTTTTTGTTTGTTTGTTTGTTTGTTTGTTTTGTTTTTTTATTGGTTACTTTTAAAATTTTTATTAGATATTTTCTTTATTTACATGTAAATTTTTCCTTTCCCAGGTTCCCCTCCAAAAAACAAACAGACAAACAAACAAAAACAACAGGAACAAACCCCTTTTGCCTCTCCTCTCCCCATGCCTGCCACCCCACCCTCTCCCACTTATTGGCCCTGGCATTCCCCTACACTGGGGCACAAAACCTTCACAAGGCCGAGGTCCTTTCCTCCTATTGATGATCGAATTTGCGTTCCTCTACTATGCACATGCTGCTAGAACATTCAGTCCCACCCTGTATAGTCCTTGATTGGTGGTTGGGTCCCTGGGAGCTCTGAGGGTTCTCCGGAAGACTCGCCTTATGTGGTCGGGCTGTTTGTGGCAAGGCAAGGTCTGAGACACCCAGCTCCTGGCTGTGGGAGGGTCACATCCTATTATTAAGGTAAAAAAGATATCAAATCACTTAGTTCCTGAAGGAGAAGTCTTATTTACATAAGAATTCTTGATAAAATTATTTTTAGAATATTACCTGACTGTTTTGAAATTGGCATAATAAAAACTATCACCACAATTTTATGCAATGAAATTATCATTGAACCTAATAAAGCATACATTTGATAAGAATATATTTACACAGATCCTGGTTGATATCACAATGTATTGATGCTTTCTTTTCTTTATGTTTCTTAAACAAGAGTTAATATAAGGCTCTACAAAAGGTATGGATTTTTTCATGAAATAATATACTCAGTAAGAAACCCATAAATTTCCAAGTATAAATTACTACTGCTGAAGGCTATCCTGGCCCAATATATTTTCTTCAAGGAAGATTTACTATAGGTTTGAGCATGCATACTACCTGCAAATAAATACAATATTCTTTGCCCAGTCTTTTTGCCTAATATAAATCCTTTTTTTCAATTGTTTACTACTGTGAAAAAAATCAGGACAAATTTATAAAACAAAATTTATGACAAAATGAAAACTACATCAGATTGCATGTCTATTTTTTCTGAGTACATTGTTTAGGCTTTAAGGTTTCTCAATATCTCCAATGGGAATTGCTGCTCACCTATCTCCATGCTGTGATTTTAAATGGTTTGACTTTGTACAGGTCTCAGACATGATGTCATGATCTCTGTTAGTTCACACTTATAACAATCATGCTGTGTCTGAAAAGAGCATTCTCTTGGAGTCATTTACTCCTTCCAGTTATTGTCATAGTTCTGCTGCTTCTGCATAAACACCAGAGTCTTGAAGACTAGAGATGGTATACATCTTATGTAAGATTGAGTGCTTCTAGGATTCTGCACATTGTGCAGTCTGCATCTCTGTGTTAAATGCCACATACTGACAGAGGAAACATCTCTGATGTGACTTGAGTGAAGCACAATTCTATGTGTGCAGGACTGTGTCATTAGGACTCATTTTATTATTATGCTCACTTTGCAGAATAATAGTAGTAGATATCATAATCTCCATGGTCTCAGTTCTTGGTCTTATTAACAAAAATGCTTGCAATCGAATCCTTCATCCATAGTCTCCAAAGAAGTCAACCCTGGCAATTCTGAGTGCTTTGAACTCAAACCTTTAAAGCTGTGAGACAGTAAATATCTTTTTTGATATTGTGTTTCTGTTCAAAAGCTTGTGGTTGTTTGTGTGAGTGTGTGTGTGTGTGTGTTTTCTTTCTTTTGTTCTCTCATATATTACATCCAGACAGCAATTTCTCTTCCCTTCCTTCCACACATCACCAACCTCCTGTCGTCCCCCCCCCCCATTCACAACTCCCTCTGCCTCCTCTCAGAAAAGAAGAGATCTCTCAGGGACATGAACCAAACACAGCACAACAAACTGCAATAAGGTCAGGTATATACCATCACATGAAGGATGGATGAGGCAACCCAGTAGGCTGAAAAGGGTCCAACAAGTAAGCAAAACAGTCAGGGATAAACCATGCTTTCACCGTAAAGATTCGAGAAAGAATAACGAACAACTCAACCATAAACAACACTCTCTCTCCCTCTCCCTGTGTCTCTCTCTGTCTCTCTCTGTCTCTCTGTCTCTCTCTCTGTCTCTCTCTCTGTCTCTCTCTCTGTCTCTCT